>JAODAL010043647.1:0-33654 GCA_025379985.1 Phyllomedusa bahiana
AAATAGTTTTTAAAAATATGGATTTGGGGGGGATGAATATTACATATATAAGTATTATTGTGGCCTCACTTGGAATATGCTGTTCAGTTCTTGGTTCCAGTTTATAGAAAGGATATAATGGAATTAGTGAGAGTTCAAAGATGATCAACCAAAATAATAATGGGAATGGAGCATCTTAGTTATGAGGAAAGTTTAAAAGATTTTACCTTATTTAGTCTTGCACAAAGAAGGCTATGAATAGACAGTATTAATTTATATAAGTATATAAATGGCCCCTACAAAAAGTATGGAGAAAAGCTATTTCATGGAAAACCCTCAAAAGACAATTGGAGATTCTATCTCCATAAAAGAAAAGCCTTCTTCACCATGCAAACTGTGAATCTGTGGAATAACCTGCCTGAGGAGCTGGTAACAGCAGGGACAGTTGAGGGTTTTAAGAAAGATTTAGACAGCTACTTACTACTAAATAATATTAATACTTATGTAGTTGTATAAAACGTCTAGATCCAGTCTGATGGCAATATTGGGATTAGAAATTAAATATTAATTTCTTGCCTTATGGGTTCCAAGTCTACATCAGTAAGGAAAAAAAAGCTTAAGATTTCACTATCCCCCTCCCTTCATTCACACCTTTCCCCCACCCTAGGTTGAAATTGATGGACATATGTCTTTTTTCAATCGTACTTTGTAACTATTTAACTGGTAAGACTGTTCCTGTTTATATAGTCATATCCATCTTTATTTTTGTGGCAACTATTATGTGCCTTATCGTTATACTTTGTGGCTGTTTTTGTCTCATGTATCTTTTATGATAAATTATAAAAAGTTTAATTTTATGTATTCCTCTGTACCCCTATTTTATGGTTTATAGTAATTGAGTCAGGGGGATTCAAGGCAGATTTACCTTCACTGGTTCTCCAATCTGTCATATATCCTATACAGAAGCCTTGGTACCCATGACTTTAACCACTTTTATTGTACCATATAGCAGAAGTATTTAAATATTGTATAGGACAGCTGTTAGATTATTTTATACACAGAGGAGATATTGTATCATATTGGTATTAGTTGAGCCCTATTTGGTGTTAACTACTACTGTTTTGTGATATTGCAATGATGGGAGGTGGATCCACTGTGTCACTCATATATTTTTGGGTAGAATCATAGCAGGAAGCAAAGTCTAAGGAGCCTAATGGTTTTCATTCTTTAACCCTCATACAGAGATATGGAATTTTCTGCAGAGAACTTCCAGGTTGCTTCCCCTGACATAGTCACCTGCAGGGAGAACTGATGTCCATCCAAGAATTGGGCAGTAACAAACTGAGTTCATAACTAAGAATCAATATATGAGAATTTGCTCAGAAATAGCAGGAAAAAAAAAATCAAAGATCAGGCTCCGGGGTGGAGAAGAAGTCTCTTAAAGTAGCCAAAGCTGGCCTACAATAGGCAGAAGAGCAGATAGCTGGTGTAAACTGGCTCATTGAACCTAAGAGGATCAGTGTGCGAACATCTGATGCAGAAGCCATAGAGGAACAGATTGTTCATTAGTGTGGGTACTGTGGGGAATTCAGAAACTAAATATAGTGGTGAATAGGTAAGTGCCAGTTAGAGATGGGCGAATTTCTCAAAAATTCGGTTCGCCGACTTCGCCGAATTTTCCGCCAAAATTTGTTTCGGTCCGAATTACTTCGGGACGAATCGCATTTAAAAAAAGCTATTTCCAGGCTGAACAGAGCCTGTAGGGTGCTGTAGAACATTGTGCCATGCTTAAATATGCAGAGGGAGCTTGGTTTGGTCTTCATACAATGTTGTGTTTTAGTATGACATGCATATGACTGCCGCCGCTCTTAGAATCGCTTCACTATAAAATTCCCTGGGCACTTAAGAGGGCAAAACTGACCAAAAAACTGAAGCGGGAATGTAGCCTGATAAAGTCATGGCAGTGCCAGCTGGAAAAAAACAAGCTGAGGGCTACGATCCTACCATAGCGTTAAAGAACACAGTAGTAGGTTACCGGAGCCACCACAGATCGCAGCACAGTAAGGGGACGTCAAAGCAGGACGTCAAAGCCGGTGTCATCTACCGGCCATGTGTTGAACACACACTAGGTCATACACTTTCTCCCAGATTACATCTGACAACCCCAGCCAAGAGTCGGTGGGTTTGTCACACACAACTCCTTGTTGGCATGGCCCGGGAGCAGGTGAGGGGCTCTCACCTGTCCTCAACCCACCTCTGTCCCGTTCGCTTCCCACAGACATAGAATTACTATGTGCTGTGGCCTCTGCACCACTATACAGTGAGGACCAACTATTTGAGGACAGTGTGCAGCAAAGAGGTGGGGTAGACATCCGCTGCTTCTTGCAGAAGCAGGCAAATAGTGATTAGGAGAGTTGCAATGGGGGGTTATGTTGCGAGCGGTCAGGCTTTGTACAGCGACACCGTTGAGGAGGACGGCGGTGACAGGCAAACACTAATCGATGTAGCCGATCGCACATGGGAGCCGGGAGAAGCAGGCGAGGCTGGGACAAGTTATTCTGGTGCCCTAGCAAGGCATAAAGTGCCCCCCAAACAGAAAATTCAGTCCACTCCATGCCTCCTTGTGCCCCCTTTTCTCCCTGTGATGAAGTGGCGCCCTATGCAGTCGCCTCCCCTCGACTACCCATTGTCCCGGCCCTGGAAGCATTCCGTTATCGCTACATTAAGTTTTAGGCGACGGGAGGAAAAGAAGGAGGCTTTGTACGACAGACAATCTGGGATCTTGGACAGTAGAGAGTTAATGTCTGGGCCGGAGATGTACAGTTGGGTGTCATCAGCATACTGGTGGTTTTGAAAGCCATGTGATGCTATCAGCTGATCATGACCAACAGTGTACAAGGGTTTATCATTATCATAGGGAGAAGAGAGCAGCAGCTTGCGTGTCAGGCAGTGGCGCAGCCATTAAGTCGGTAGTGTGGCCGGGAGTCAGCAGGGTGGCAGCAGTGTGAGGTTGGGAGCCAAATGGCCATGATTTAGACCACCCACTTTGCAGGTCCCAGAAAGTAGCGGCACAGGGGCTCACCGGGTCAGCGGTGGTAACAGTCAGTCAGTGCGGAGCTTTGGTGTGCCAGTTTTTTGACGAGACACCAGAGGAGGGTTGAACATAACTATATGTAGAATCTGTGGGCAGAAAGTAAAGCGTGACCAGGTACCTAACGTTGGCACCACGGCCCTGCATCAACATCATGCAGTGTCAACATACGTGTTTCAGATGTGGTGGTCTATCCTGTCCCAACAGTTGTAGCACCCAGTGGCATGCCTCCCATTTCAGGCAGTCATGGCTTCACCACCTCTGCCGAAGACAACTCCCTGTCTATTACATCATCTACCGGTCCAGATACTCCTGCTCCTCGGCACTCATGGTGCCAGCAGTCGTTCACCGAGACGATTGCCAAGAGACAGCAGTATGTGTCTAGCCATCCCTAAGTGCAGAAGCTGACCGTGCTCCTGTCCAAGTTTGTGGTACTGCAGTCTCTCCCTTTTCAAGTGGTGGACTCTGCACCATTCAAAGAATTGTCCAGGAAACTTGGCCTTCACTTCAGCCATTGTAACGACACGGGTAGTGGCTCCTCTGGACCACTGCAAGCGGTGGTAGCAGCCACGCGGAGCGGGGTCTAAGTAGGTCCCGGTTTTCACCAGAGCCCGCTGCAAGGCAGGATGGACTTTCTGCCTACCAGGTAGCTACCCCAGGCGCGAATAGCTTGAGGTGGCAGCCGAGGCGCAGCGAGGTACCGAATCGTAAGATGAAACTCATAGTTAAAGGTCAGGCCAACAGGTCAGGGCAGGTGGCGGAGATTCGAGGTCAGGTAATGTAGCAGAAAGGTCGTGTACACGGGCAGACAGGAACTGATTAACAGGTGAAATTGATGAACAGGAATAAATATATTAACAGGGGGAAATTTATGAACAGGGGGAAATTGATGAACAGCAATAAATATATTAACAGGGGGACATTATTGAACAGGGGGAAATTGATGAACAGAAATAAATATATTAACAGGGTGACATTATTGAACAGGGGGAAATTGATGAACAGGTAACAGGAGAGGGCCTCCCCTTTTTCCACCGTTAACAGGGGAGGGCCTCCACTTTTTCCGCCGTTAACAGGGCAGGGCCTCCCCTTTCTCCACCGTTAACTGGGGAGGGCCTTCCCATTGTCCACCGTTCACAGGGGAGGGCCTCCCCTTTTTCCCCTTTAAAAGGGGAGGGTTTCCCCTTTTTCCACCCATTAAACAGGGGGGGGCCCTTCCCCAAATTTCTTCTTTTAATTATTAGGGGGGTTTCCGGGGCCACATAGCCTTTTTTACCCCCTTACACCCATGTATGGCTGGGGTTTTTTAACTGTTTGGGGGGATAGTTTCCCCTGGCCCGTTTTCTGCCCCGGGGCGGGCCCAAATTGGGGACTTTTGCCCCCTCCCCCTTGCAGTTATTGAGGGCGGATTTTGGGTTATTGCCCAAATGCCGGGCCCGAAACCTCCCACCCACGCAGTAGGGTATTCGTCTTCCCACCCCCAAAATTCAATGCTTTTATCGAATATAAAATTTTAAATGCTGCTTCAATTACACTGTTTCCCGGGATTGTCGAGTTTTTGTAACTATTTACCCAGTCTATATTTGACCCAGGGCCCCCAGGTCTGCAAAGCCCTCAGGCTGGAAAAATTTAACCCCCCAGAATTTTAAAGGGCGGGTTGAACCCCTTTCTGGCAAAAAAATTCCTCCCCGCCTCCCCCTTACTTTCTCGAAAAAGGGGAAACTTTTTCTTCCAAGAAAATTGGGGGTTTCGGCTTGACGTTGGGGGTTTGGGGGGACGTTTTTTTTAAAGGCCCCCGGAAAGAGGCATTTATGCCACTGCTATAAATTGACCTAAGAGGGGTTGCCCAAAAAGGATTTTCAACTGGCTGGGGGATGTACAGGGGCCCCGGAGTTTTCAATATACAAGAGACCCAACTAATCCCACATAGGATGAATGGTCTTGTAAGGTTGGGCCCTTTTAAAACTTTTGCCTATATTTAAAGCCCAAAAACAGGCTTTCTTCAGCAGGAAATCTTATTTTGAACAGGGGGAAGAAATGTGGTGGGCTTTTGGCTTTAAATAGCACGTGGTAAACGCGGGGGGCCCCTGTTTTTTTCCTGAGTGGTTTCTCTCGGATGGGACTGTGCCCTTTGGAGCCCCTGGTTATCCTGAATCCCTTCCGCATTTTATTTATTTGACCCTTTTAAACTCGTCAATTAGGGACCTCTTCCTTGAGTTTCAGACCCTATTTTTTGCCCTTGTCCCCCCCCGCTCTGACCTGGGGGAGGATAGGGCTTTCCTAAAAAGGCCCCCCTCACGGGAAGCAGGAGATAATCGACTCCATCTCATCTTTCCAAACCTCGAAAGTCCCCGGGGAAGCGAGGGGATTCCCCTATTAAATTTTTCCCGAAAATAGGGGGTTGGAATCTGCTGCACGGCTTTTGGGAAAAAGGAAATATGATGCGGCTTTCCGGGATGGATCCCTCCCCTCCCCCATGCGCGAGGGCTATTTTGGGGTTTTTAAAACCAAAAACCGGGTAGGGACCCCCTGTACTGGGGTTTTTTCCTACCGCCCAAATTTTTCCCCTTTTTCCAAAAAAACTGCTTTTAAAATACTCGCCCGGGGGGTGTTCCTAGGAGACTAATAAAGGGTGTCCTATAAATTGTGCTTTGCGACCCCAAAACCAGGGTTCATCCCGGGAAAGTGGGCCCGTTTTAAAATTTTGAACGTCTATATTCCAATTTGCAGGCCACACATGATGACGTGGGATCCAGAATTTTTGGGTGTCGTTAGCGCGCTTTTAAAACATTCGACTCCGTTTTGAATGGACCCAAATTTTTTCCTTGCACTGGGGGGAAAGTTTGGCTTTGGCCCCACCTTTTTTAAGGGGTTTTTTTAAAATTGCTAAAATACTGACCCCCCATTTAGAGTGACAGTCAATGGTGGATGTCCCGATCTTTTCTTTTTGAGGGGCAACCCCGGCAAATTTTCCCCTTGTTCCCCCCCTGTTTTTGCCCTGGCAGTGGAACCCTAGCTGCTAGGAAAATTTGGGGGGGCCCAAAAAACAGCATCAAAAGGCCCATTTCCCCCCCCCCTATTTGTGAAAAGATAAACTTATTTTGTGGGGTTTATACTGTTTAACCCGGGGGGATCCCCAGGAAATTCCCCGGGAGGGCCCTTTGGCGGTCCTGCGGGTTTGGATCTATCTGGGATGCCCCTTAAATTTGGGCCAAAATCCAAAAATCCCGCCAATAGGGTGTGTATGTTTTCCCTTTTGAGAAACCCAAAACGGGGCCCTTTCCCCTGGTCTGGAAGTGGCTATAAAAATATTTTCGGGGTTTTAAAAAGGGTATCCGACTGGTTTAAAGGGCTTTGTAGAATTAAAACTTTTAAACCGCTTTTTCCTCTTTGCAAAAAAAAAAATTTCTAGTGGGAAACCCAAAAATTGGGTGTTTAAACCCCAGGGCCCCAATTTTTGTTTAGTCAAAAATTTTCACTATTTACCTAAAAATTCCTGTACATTTTTCCAAAAAAGGCCAACCGTTTTTAGGGCCCGCTCGTCTGGGTTGATCGTAAATTTGGGCATTTTGCTCTCGTTTTTTCTGGGAAAGGTTTGGGGGAAAGGGATGTTTTTGCCCGGGCCCGGCCCCTTAACGGCCCTTTGTGGGGTTGAGGGGGGGGCCCTCTTTCCCCCCGATATCCACCTATTCTTTTGGCCGGGCAACTGGCCCCAAATTTTATAAAAATGGGGAGTGAGGAAGTGACAGAGGGCCAGGCTTTTGATTAAACTCCCCCCCTTTAAATAACAAAGGGGATAGAAACCTTGCTTTCCTCTTCTGCGGGCACCATTTTTAAAGCTCTGAGGGTACTTGGGAGTGTGCACCCTATTTTTTAGGAAAAAGCCCCCCTTGGTTTTGGAAAAACGACCCCCGTTTTCCCCTTACTATAAAAAGGGGAATTTATTTATTTTTCCCACTTTTTGGGTTTTAAAAAGACATTTTCCCGGGGGTATTGGGTTTTTTAGCATGAAGCGGATTGGGGGTGGGTGGGGGGTTTTGGGATGTTTTCCCCCGATCTGCTCAAATTCAGGCGTTTAAAGTCCCTTCCCCCGACATACAGGCAGAGTTTGGTTACCTTCGTTCAGATTTTTACTACCTTTTGAATTAAACATGCAATTATTCCCCAACTAGGCCACTCCCCTTATCCTTTTCCGGGAATTTTCCCCGTTTCCTGCCTTTATTCTTCCCCCCCTAGGCCATTGGGGTCTTGGCTTCTTGCACTTCTTTTCACTTAAGGCTAGGGAAAGGGGGAAAATGGAAGGGGTTAGGAAACAAATTGGGGGGAAGAGTAGGGGCCCCCTAAAGGGATGAGATTGGGAATTTGGTGTCCTCGCCTAAACTTATCTAGTTAACCCCAATGAAAAGGGTGAATCAAATCCTTTCATTCTACATCGCTCCTATTAACCACCCCCAGACTTAATTTGTTTTGACCTGGCATATGCAGATTATGCCCGAAATGTCATTGCTCCTCTGGTACCTTACTGCACCTAATTTGGTCCTTCCTAGGTCCTGGGGTTTTGGGCTCAGGTGATCCAGTTCCGAATGATGTGAGGGATGGCCCTTGTTCCTCTCACCCAGTCATGTGCATATTTGGTCCTGAATCAGATAACATGGGACTCGCGGTCTAAATTTACCTTGATCCGAGGTGCTTTACTTTTGCTAGAAAAGTAATTGTAAAGAATTGGTTGGCGTCCCAGCCCCCATCAAGGACTGAATGGAAGGGACTTGTTAATAATGCGCTCCGCATCAAAGATGGAGTTGTATTGGGCGCAGAAACTGCATACATAATTTGAGAGGATATGGGCAGGTGGCTTAAATTCCCCTAGCACGGCCAGAACTCACAAGCCCTTAATACTAGAGCCCTCCAGCCCTTGACACACTACCGTGTTTAACGCTCGTGATAGAGAGGACCTGCTGTGCACACTACTTGAACACCTAATCCTAGCTAACAAGAATTCTGGCGATGGAACTCATTGACAATACTTGCGAGCCAGACAAAAGCAATTAAAAAAACTCCCTGTAATAGTTTTATCACATTATCAAAGATTTAATGTTTATGATTATGTTCCTGCCAGTTGCAGGTCTTGTATTTTCTCAATTCTGCATATAATTACTCAGGTACCTTGGTGCTTAAACCATTTATGATCGCGCCGTTGATGTACAGAAATTGGATATGTGCACGATACAGTAATTATATCTCCTAATTATATTTTCCATATTCGCTTGATAATATAGACCCACTTGAGATGTATGCTTCTATTAATAACTATGTGTACTGATCAGTTACTACAAATAAATTTATTGTGAATTTAAAGAAAAAAAAAAAACGCAAATAGAAAATATCCTATTATCAGATAATGCCCCAGTTCATTGTGACATTGAAATACCTCATGGTGCAAGTAAGTCTTACAACTGGAGACTTAACAAAGAAGGAGACTAGTCCCTTTTAGGATACAAAAATCCCAGAAATGAAACAGGCGATCGAAAACTTCCAGATCGACCATGCATCGGATTCCTCTGCTCCAAAATAAAATGGGAGGCACTCAAATGTATACTACGAGGGGTTTTAATTAAGCATGGGGCTCGACTGAAAAGAGAGGCGGCATATAAGTTAACTACCTTGTTAGCTAAGTTTGCGAAGTTGGAAGCGATCCACAAAACCATCCCTAGATACTCAGACCTGCGCAGCTTGCTGCAGACTAAACACGAGATCAATTTGTTGATGGATAAGAAGGCTGAGCGATTTCGTCAGCTTTGTGCTGGCTCCTACTATAATTGGAGTAACAAGCCAAGTCGAATGCTTGCCAGAGCATTAAAAGATAAGAGAGCCTCTCTCTTTATCCACTCTGTTAAGACCAAATCGGGGGCGGTCATTTATCTCACGCCGGAGATCCTGGACAGTTTTCATAGCTATTATCAGGATCTTTATAATCTCCCATCTAAATACACTGCTCCCTCTGAGCAAGATGCCTCAGAGGCACTTAATGCCTATATTAAGAAACACACTCTACCTAGGGCTGAATCAGAGGTGCTCGCTGCATTAGAGACCCCTTTTACCCCTTTCGAACTACAACAGGCATGTGGGCATGTCCCGGCATCGTGACTGACAGTTGTCATAGCAACAAGCTATGCACTGATTCCTATTGAATTGAGAGATCTAAAGATCTCTCCATTCAAATCCCTTATGGGGAAAGGTAAAATAAAAATGCTGAAAAAGTGAAACAAAAGTAAAACACAAACACGAAAAATAAATAAAAATACGTAACACCGCCCTTTTCCCCATTACAAACGCCAATCTCCCCAAAAAATAACAAAATATATAACGTACCATAATTTGGTATGCCGAGTGCGAAACGACCTCCCCAATAAAACTGTCAGTTAATTAACCCGTACGGTGAACGCCGTAAAAAAAAAAAAAAAAAAAAAACACAGAATTAAGATTATTGTCATCCCGCCAGCAACATAAATGGAATAAAAAGCGATCAAAAACTCCTATAAACCGCCAAAGTTGAGTACAATTAAAACTCATTTCATCCCGCAAAAAAAAAAAGTCTTATACATTCTTCGTATACGGAAAAATAAAAATGTATAGCACTTCAGAAATAGCGATGCATAAAATATTTGTTTTTACACACTAAAAAAACACTTTTCTTTTTTTTTTTTATTAAATTGCTTCAACATACAAAAACTGATATAAATAGGTTTCGCCATAATCTAGCGACCCAAAGAGTAAAGCTAACTTATCACGGATACTGCACGGTGAGCCCTGTTTAAAAATAAAGAAACAACTACTAGGATTGCACGTATTTTCTTCACCCTGGCCTCCAAAAAATGGATTTAAAAGCGATCAAAAAGCCTTGTCCCCCGCAAAAATGAAACTAATCAAAAACGTCAACTCATCTCGCAAAAAACAAGACCCTACACAGCTCCAAGCACAGAAAAATTTTAAAAGTTCTGCTCTCAGACTATGGCGATGGTTAAAACGTAATTTTTTCCTGGTTGAATAAAAGGTGTTTTTATTGTAACAAGCAGAAAAACAAAAAAAAAATACAAATGGTATCGGTGTAATCGTAATGACCTGCTGATAAAGAACCATGTCATATAAACCGTCACATGACGCTATAAAAAATAAAAAACAACTACAGATTGCTGTATTTTTTCAAAACATCACAAAAAACCTTAATAAAAAGTGAACATAGCATCATAAGCTCCCCATAATGGTACCAATAAAAAACTTCAACTCATCCCGCAAAAAACAAGAACATACACAGCAAAAATAAAAAAGTTAAGGCTTGTCAGAATAGGACAACATAAAAACGCAATTTTTTATAGACGTATTTCTACTGTGTTAAAGGAAATCAAAACAGAAAAAACATATAAAAACTTATATCATTGTAATTGTATCCAGACCCCCATATTAAAGTTATCACAATCATTTACACTGCACGGCGAATGCTGAAAATTGAAACTCAAAAAAAAATGACCGAACAGCGTATCTTCCCCCATTTTCATGGGCCCAATGCTAAAAAAAATACTATGGAACCACCTGTGCAACCCCCAAAATTCACAGTAAACCTAGAAGAGATCCCTGATGGTGTTGAATCCAAAATGGGGCGACTTCTGGAAGGTTCGCCTGTTCTGCTACTTGGGGCTTTGCAAATGCGACAGGCCCCACCAAAATCTCGTTCCAAAAGCCAAATAGCGCTCCCTCCTTATACGCCCTGCCTCGCCCAACAGCAGTTTTACACCCACATGGAGGTAATGCCGAACTTGAGAAATTGCTTAACAAAGTTTTGGGGTTCTTTTTCCAGGAATCCTTGTATATATAAACCATATTAAGCTAAAATTGCAGATTATTGAAAAAAAAAAAATGTTAATTTTCACAGCCAGTATTCGTAAAAAAAATTTGTGAATCACCTGTGTGGGTCCTATAAACTCATGCATCCCTTAATATTATTTCTTTCGGGTGTAGTTTTTCCAATAAGCTTCCAATTTAGGTGTTTTTCTTAAGTTTTAGCACCTAGGGTGTTCACCAAGCCTGAAATGGAGGCGCCTAAATAAAATCGTATTGAAAATGAGACCCCAGAGTATAGTAGGTGCTCCTTCTATACTGGGGCTTATGGGTTGACCAAATAATGCATCTAGGGCTCACATAGGGGATAACTCTAAAAACGGCAGACCTGGTGAATTGATATTAAGTTTTGCATTTACCAAGTCACATTACCGTATTCCAGTGAATAATGGATAAATAGATTGAAAATCTGAAAAAAAAAAGTGAAATTTAGAAATTTCACCTCCAACTTTGCTTTATTTCTGTGAAATAACTGAAGGGTTATCAAACTTCCTAAATAGTGTTGTAAATACATCAAGGTCTAGTTTCTCAATGGCGTCACATATGGGGTATACAAACATGCAGGCCCTCAAAGCAAGTCAGAACCTGGAAGTGGTCCCAAAAAAAAGTATATTGCAAATTTTCTATGAAATGTGAGAAATTAACTACTAAATTTCTAAGCCCTCTAATGTCGTTAAACAAAAAAAAAAGACATATAAAAATTAAAGCCAACCTATAGTGTACATATGTATATGCTAGATATAAGCTATTTTGTGGTGAATAATCTGTCTTGCACTCAGAAATTTTGCAACTTCAAAATCGCTAATTTTTTCCAAATTTTCATTAAATTTGGATATTTTTCACAAACAAACAAGGATTGTATGGATAAAAATTTCTTACTAATTTAAAGCACAATGTGTCACGAGAAAACAATCTCTGAATCACATGGATAGGTGAAAGTGTCAAAAAGTTATTCTCACATAAATTGACACGTCAGATTTCAAAAATAGGGCTGTGTCAGGAAGGTCAAAACAGGCTGGGTCCTTAAGGGGTTAAACCAGGAAAAGACCCATTACTTTGTCAAAGCTACAGACCTATATCACTTCTTAACACCGATACCAAATTATTTGCAAAGCTGATAGCAGTCAGACGCAACTCAATCTTGGAAGATTTGATCCCTAATAGGGAGGCTTGCGACAATACTTTAAGAATGTTCTCCCTAATTCATCATGCTAATCGCACCGGAACCCCCCTCTTGCTCCTGTCCTTGGATGCAGAGAAAGCATTTGACAGGGTGTTGCAACAACTCACATGCCTCCGACCGCCATCTTGGGTCGTCCCAGGAGATATTCCGCTCTTGGACCGCTGTCCTTTGGTAGAACGGTTGGCACTTTCACATATGGCACTTGGACACTGGGTTTCTTTCAGTCTGGCCTTCACCAGCTTTATTTCTTTCGCACAGCACACGTTGTAACAGAAAAAACAGGTAAACAAAACCCTGGCCGTCTGGCCACTCACTACACATGTAGCGTCCCTCTCTACACAGGGTCTGGACCTAATGTCCAGTCAGACAAAAGTCCTTTCCCACCAGTCTCCACTGGTTTAGGCTTTCAGAGGTCAGCCACCTGCTGGCCTCAAGCCTCTGGGGGTAAGAGCCTCTCCTCAGCTCTTCGCCGCTCCACTTGCAGGAAGCGAACCACACCCCCTATATATCTGAAGGCCCCAAACCTTTTATAGGAAAACCGAGCCTATCCAAATCCTGGCCTGGACCATGGGGAAATAGACGCCCACGCACCACATTGTCCCCACTCCAATAAGAAGCCGACCCAGGAACGGCTGAAAAGCCACACTAATACTACCCCATTGCCAACCACTTAGTGAGGCTGACAATACATGCGGCTGGCTCTTATTCCACCAAGGCCAGGTATCCTTGGTGGCATGTTGCATAGAGAACTCTGGTATAACTCCACCTAGTGGCAGAAATAGGTAATTATCTGTAGTTGCCCTGTCACAGGTGGATTGGACCTTTTTGGAGACCGCCCTGTCAAATGTTGGGCTTGGACAAAACTTAATGCACAAAATCTTCGCATTATATCAATGCCCCACGGCTAGGATTAGAGTCAATGGCACTTTATCTAGACCCTTTAAGATTAGTAATGGAACACGACAGGGCTGCCCCCTATCACCCATTCTTTATGTGATAGCCATGGAGTACCTGTTGCAATCCGTTAGGGCTGACCGGGGAGTCAGGGGAATGTTGATGGGAAAAGATCAACAAAAAAGTGTGCTGCTTTTGCAGATGATCTACTTGTATACCTCACTCACCCCAGAACTTCCTTGCAATTTCTGATTGTACTTATGGACAAGTTTAGCTCTTTCATTAACTTTAAAGTTAATTTCATCAAGAGTGTAGCGCTTAACGTCAACCTGGAGGCCGACACAGCTACCTACCTGAGAAATAGATACTCCATAAAATGGGCCAGAGACTCGTTTACATATCTAGGGATTCGAATTCCGGTCAATATTGAGCGCGCTTTTGCGCTTAATTTTGAAACCCTATACCATACAATCAAGGTGGACTTGTCCAAATGGGACAAGAAAAATTTCTCTTGGATAGGAAAAATAAATATTTTAAAAATGAATACACTCCCAAGACTGCTATATTTATTTCAGTGTAATTACCTAGTACCTTTTTTTGCCAGATCAATAAATGCTTCAGGAAATTTGTTTGGGCTAATAAACAGGCTAGAATAGCCAGGAGCACACCCTTTCCCGGCGAAAAGAAAAAAGGGGGGGTTTGGGACTCCAATCTAAAGTACTACTATATAGCAACAGCTGGAGCTAGGGTGTTATATTGGTTTCACTCCAAATCGATAAAAAGATGGGTACAAATGGAAGAGGCATTGGCTGGGCGCCCCTTGTCAGCGTTGCCATGGTTGGCCTCACAGAGTGTGCGGGTTCACCCGGGCCAAATTCCCTTGGTTGCTGACGTTACCTTATCTATCCTTAAAGACCAGGGTCCACGACATCATTTGTACACCCAAGGAGGCCCCTTTACTGCTGTTCAGGGAAATCCCAAGCTACAAGTTACAGCATTGGACTTGGTGTTCGAGGACCACCTAACTAGGAAGCCACGGATTATCGGTTCCTTTATTAAGGAAGGGATCTTTAGAAAATATAATGAGATTGTGCCTCCTCAACGCCAGTCGCCTAATGTTTGGCTTCAATATGCCCAGATTAAACACTATTTTGATGTGAATAAAGCTGGTCTGAGGTTCGGTAGGGCTCTTACTGGATTTGAACAGCTATGTGTTCAGGAGCATACCCCCAGGCATGTTATTTCAACTTTATAGGATATGATCCTGACCAACACATCTTCCACTCAGCCTCTATTTCAAAGTAACTGGGAAAGAGAATTAAACGTCTCGGCAACAGAGGACGATTGGAATAAAGCCTGTGTGTTAGCGGCCAAAGCCACGGTGTCCTGCCAAATACAGGAAATGAACTATAAGGTACTATCAAGGTGGTATAGAGTGCCCACGCTTCTACATTCATTATTCCCCAGGTTCCTCCTCTGTGTTGGAGATGTGGTCAGGGATCGGGAGATATGACACATATCTGGTGGGGGTGCGAGGACATTCAACCGTTCTGGCTAAAAGTTATTGAAATTATATCGTTGATCACTGGTATAAAGTTGCAGAATGATCCGTTTGCCCTTTTTCTTTTCATGCTCCCAATGGATCTAAAATCTCTGAAAGGAAGTTTGATCATTTTTCTACTGGTGTCGGCCAAGTTGCTGATCCCAAGGAAATGGAAACCTACCCAGATACCATCAATTTCGGAATGGTTCAAAGAAATCTTTGTATCCAGTGCATGGAGGAAATAAGGACGGGCACTGATCAACTCTTTGATAAATTTAATAAGATTTCGAGGGAATGGGTGATCTTTGAAGCATCTCCCGCATACAATTCACTCCATAACTCATTATAGGTTTGGGTTCTCTTATTCGTCTGCTCTTGTGCGTGACTGCTATCTATAAATAATTGTAGCGCTCCTGAGCTGGTAGTAGGGCCCTCTTATGGGCTGCCTTCGGCATGTTTTTGGTTTCTCACATGTTAATTTTGCTTACTCTGTACGGTATTAATATTATTGTATATGCCATTTCTGCTTAGTGATGACTGGCCAAGACTCCTTTCATGGGATTAAGTTTTCTGTTCTGAGTAATTTGTCTTTTGATTGCCTATATTTAAGCTCTCATGAAGGGATTCTATGGTGTACTCTCGGCTGTGTCATTCAACAGCCCGAGGATGCTCATCTTATATATAGCAAATTGCCTTAATTATCTATATTTTGCTCTGTAACTACTGCTTGCATCCTCGTATGTCAGGATTTTACTTATATATGATCAAGTTTTCTGGAATTTATTAGAATTTTCTGGAATTTTCTAGAATCTTCTATCTATGTCTGTTACTGACGCTTTATTTTACCCACTTTTGCCTTATACCGTATAATTGTATGATTACATGTTCTCAATAAAGCTTTTTTGAAAAAGAAAAAAAAAAGAATTAGTATCTGGCATTAGGTTGCAGAAGGACCCACTTGTGGTGCTGCTGCATATTATTCCTCTCCCGATCATGTGCTCAAAGGTCACATTATTATCTTTATGCTCGATGCCGCTAAGGCTTTAATACCTCGGTTATGGAGATCTGTAGAAAAGCCTTCCATTTCAGCCTGGTTTAAGGAGTTGAATTCTCTCCAACGTATGGAAGAGATAAGAGCGCATCATAATCATACATTGGATAGATATCTGGCCACCTGGTCGGGCTGGATGGCTTTCTATGGCTCTTCTGATTACGTTACCTTCACTTGAGGAGCAGAAGGTTTATCTTGGTGGAGTGAGGTTTTGGGTCGGCGCAGTTCCCGGTAGTACCTTTTAGTGTCTGCGGCAAGGTCTTGTCTGCGTTAGGGGCTCTCCATAACCACCCTCCTACTTGTACTATATTGTCCTATCTAATCTTTTTCTTTACTTCTCCATGGTCGACAACAGTTTAATGTTTATTGGTTTACTTCTACTTTTTGCAGATGGTATCAAACATTCTCCAATGGCTGTATCTGAACGTCTTAGTAGGGAGGATATATATATTTCCACTTGCCCTATCCCTACTAGGTAGATTTCAGATATATCCTGCACATTGGTTTATCTGTTTTGTGGGACATAGTTTTTAAATTGCTCTAAAGTTATGAAGAATTGTAAATGATTCAGGCGAAAGACTGTTCGGGTATTTTTATTTCACTTTGTACAACGAATTTATTCTTTAAATGTACTTTCTCAGATTGTATTCCAACCTTGTGATGTGTACCATCTTGTTGTTCTTTCAATAAAGCTTTGAATATGAGAAACCATACCGGGTACCAGAGGCTCGCAGGCGAGTCATATCCGAAGAGGTCCAAAAAATGTTAGATCTCGGAGTGATTGAGGAGTCAAGAAGCGAGTGGTCAAGTCCTATTGTGCTAATACCGAAACCAGATGGCTCTTTACGCTTCTGTAACGATTTTCGGAAACTTAATAAGGTGTCAAAATTTAATGCCTATCCCAGATGGTTTGTACCAATATGTCCGCTTACCTTTTGGTTTGCATGGGGCTCCGGCAACCTTTCAGAGGCTAATAGATATCATCCTCAAGCCTCATCGTTGGTATGCGTCAGCGTATCTAGACGATATAATTGTATTCAGCGAGGACTGGAACAGCCATCTACCCAAGGTACAGGCCGTGCTTAATTCCCTGAGAGAAGCGGGGCTGACAGCAAACCCAAAAGAAATGTGCCTTGGGTTTGGAGGAAACCCGGTACCTGGGGTATGTGATCGGTAGGGGTATTATAAAACCTCAGATCAATAAAGTGGAGGCTATACAGAACTGGCCCCAACCCACAACAAAGAGGCAGGTGAGAGTTTTTCTAGGTATAGTGGGATACTATCAGTGGTTCATTCAAAACTTTGCGAGTATCGCGGCACCCCTGACAGATCTGACACGGAATAGTAAGTCCATCATGGTCACTTGGAATCCAGAGGCGGAGACGGCGTTCCAGGTATTAAAACTGGCTCTCTCTGACAGGCCAGTACTCATTACCCCCAACTTTAAAAAAAGAGTTTATTGTGCAGACGGATGCGTCTGACGTGGGACTGGGTGCAGTGCTTTCACAGGAAGTAGACGGAGAGGAGCATCCCATCACATACCTAAGTCGGAAGCTCACGCCTGGTGAAAAGAACTATAGCATTGTGGAACGTGAGTGCTTGGCCATTAAATAGGCCCTTGAGTCCCTCAAATATTATTTACTGGGCCACCACTTCCAGTTAATCACTGACCACTCTCCATTAACGCTACAAAACTTCAAATTCACTGTAGAACATAGAGCAGGGAAGCTACAAGGTAATGCTGATGCTCTCTCCCGAATGTACTGCATGGTGGCTAAAAGTGTCCGACCCCACAGCTTCGAACAGAGGGGGAGGGTATGTGAGACGGTGACAGGTGAAGTTGCTAAGGGAAGGTATTTTTCCCCTAGAGTACTCTCCTACGTGGCTTTAGGGAGTATATGGACAGATGCGTGTTACCGAGAGGCCTGGGCTCGGTGAAGGAAAGCTGACGGTTTTGTGTGTCAGTAACAATATGTTACTGACACGTTTAGTATAAGCTGCTCCAATCCGCGTTTTCCGGGCCGTCTTTTCCTGGAGTAGTCAAAGAGCAGGGCGGGTGGCCACTCCCACGCACCAGGTGACAGGCCCATAAAGCCTGGGTCTGCAGACCTGTGTTTGTTCTCTGGTGGAACTCTGGCCTTAAAGGGGATGTATCGCTTCGTCAGTTAGCCTGTTTCAGTGCTCTCACAGCCTGTCAGTTACAGAAAATCAGGGGCGTTTCTTCCCCTCCCAGCTGGGTGTTTCTTAACTGAAGGGGATGACAACATCCCCCCTCCCTTCACTGACTGTGCAGGTTCAGAGGGAGGTGACAGCACAGCTTGGCTGTTCCACCGCCCCTGCCTGTGTGCATGAGTGTGATACAGACAAGGCAGCCAGGGAGAGAGGAGGCGGGGGAACACTATGCTACTGTAAATAATTACATTAGAAGCTACTGTGGGCCAGGGAGAGAGGAGGCAGGGGAACACTATGCTACTGTAAATAATTACATTAGAAGCTACTGTGGGCCAGGGAGAGAGGAGGCTGGGGAGGAATGTGGTGATGTGTTACACAGATTCAGGGCAACTGAATGCACACTCCTGTGAATACGACCGGGGGCCGTCCGGAATGCAAATTAGAAGACCAGGAGGCGAATAGAAGACCAGGAGGCAGTATCCGACCGGGACCCGGTAAGTTTGTTTACAGAAACACAGAATAAGGGACACAGAGAAAACTAAACAGCTTTGCTAATGACATCCAATTGCAAAGTTATTTGTTTTCACTGTCCCCTTATTCTGAGACCCATTTAATTAAATGATACAACCCCTTTAAGAGGGAAGCCCTGCTGGGATCTACAGACTGAGTCTAGAGAGGAGACCTCTGTTAGTCAGCGCTCAGATGAGCAGGTATTTCATTTATGTTTTGGCCTGAAGGTTAAGGCCTTTTTGCATCATTTTTTGTACTGAACAAATAAACCCAGGCAGCGCCTGGACTTGAACCTTCACATCCTGTGTCCCTGTCTCTGTCTGCTGAAGCCCATATTGCCTACCTGCAGCTGATCCCTCTCACAATATACACTCACCGGCCACTTTATTAGGTACACCTGTCCAACTGCTCGTTAACACTTAATTTCTAATCAGCCAATCACATGGCGGCAACTCAGTGCATTTAGGCATGTAGACATGGTCAAGACAATCTCCTGCAGTTCAAACCGAGCATCAGTATGGGGAAGAAAGGTGATTTGAGTGCCTTTGAACGTGGCATGGTTGTTGGTGCCAGAAGGGCTGGTCTGAGTATTTCAGAAACTGCTGATCTCCGGATGTTTTTTCACGCACAACCATCTCTAGGGTTTACAGAGAATGGTCCGAAAAAGAAAAAACATCCAGTGAGCGGCAGTCCTGTGGGCGGAAATGCCTTGTTGATGCCAGAGGTCAAAGGAGAATGGGCAGACTGGTTCGAGCTGATAGAAAGGCAACAGTGACTCAAATAGCCACCCGTTACAACCAAGGTAGGCAGAAGAGCATCTCTGAACGCACAGTACGGCGAACTTTGAGGCAGATGGGCTACAGCAGCAGAAGACCACACCGGGTGCCACCCTTTCAGCTAAGAACAGGAAACTGAGGCTCCAATTTGCCCAAGCTCATCGAAATTGGACAGTAGAAGATTGGAAAAACGTTGCCTGGTCTGATGAGTCTCGATTTCTGCTGCGACATTCGGATGGTAGGGTCAGAATTTGGCGTCAACAACATGAAAGCATGGATCCATCCTGTCTTGTATCAACGGTTCAGGCTGGTGGTGGTGGTGGTTTCATGGTGTGGGGAATATTTTCTTGGCACTCTTTGGGCCCCTTGGTGCCAATTGAGCATCGTTGCAACACCTTGTGGAATCTATGCCACGAAGAATTGAGGCAGTTCTGAAGGCAAAAGGGGGTCCAACCCGTTACTAGCATGGTGTACCTAATAAAGTGGCCGGTGAGTGTATATGTATAATGGTAATAATAATATGGCTCTTGGTTTTTTCCCTCCTTCACTTCCAAGAGCCATAACTTTTTTATTTTCCCATCTACATAGACATATGAGGGCTTTATTTTGCGGGACAAGATGTACTTTTTAACCCCTTAACCCGAAGGACTGAAAAGTACTTAATGGCCATCTAAATTTTATAGTTTTTGCCTCCTTGTATTTCAATGGTCATAACTTTATTATCTTTTAAGTGACGCAGTTGTATGGGGGCTTGTTTTGTGCGGGAGAAGTTGTATTTTTGGGCGGCGTAGTTTCCAAATAAATTACCGCAGAATTTTCTTTATTTTTTTGGTTTTTTAAATTTCACACCATTCACTTTTAATAACCTGTCTGATTAATTCTACAGGTTATTACAGTCGTACAGCTACCAAATATGAGTTTTTTCTGTTTTTTTTTTGTTTTTTTTTTACTTTTGTGCAATGTATGCACAATAATTTCTTTGTCAATTTGTTTTTTATTTTATTATTAATTTCTACAGTTTTTTTTTACTTTTTTTTATTCCATGAAGGGATAACTATTGCACATTTTTTTTGTTACACTTAGTAATGTGTTAGCATATTCATATATGCTAATACATTATAATCTGTATCAGGGCAGCAGGACAACCCTGGGGCTACTATACAGACGTTCCTGGGCTCCTTTGGGTCACCAGGAGTCGCAATCACCCGACGGAGCAGGGAAATGCCCTTTGATTATGCTGCTATCATTGACAGCGGCAATCAAAGTCTAAGCGCCGGGAAGTGGAGGTTTCCTCCATTTCCCAGTGCTTGTACAGACTGCGCTAGAAACAGGGCTGTGAAGTACACCCCTGTTCCTAGTGCAGCTGCAGTGCTAGGAACTGCAGAACCCCGACGTCGCTACAGACAAATGACCTGAAATGCCTACCGTCATAAGACAGTGGTCAGTCATTAAGGGATTAACAGGGTCACTGACCATACCAGAGAATGTACTGAGAAACCAAAGAAAAATTCTAATGGAGAAAACAATTTTGCTGTTTGGGATTTTTTTTTTCCCTCTATGTCGCTTAGCGTATGGGATAAATAAAGTTATATTCTATTAGATGAGACTTTTATGGACGCAGGCGACACTAATTATGTGTAACTTTTTTTAGATTTGTTTTTATTCGTAAAACAGCAAAAGGGGATGATTTGAAGTTTTAATATTTTTTATAAATTTTTATACTTTTAATTTTCTTTTTAACATTAAATGCCCCTCGGGTACATGACCACTTGGGGGGGGGGGGGGTGCGATCATTGTATAAACAACACAGAAGGGTGTACACAGATGGGGTTGATAACACTTCCTGTCTGGGGCAGGAAGTGGTAAAATGGGAGACATGGCCGCGATGGACGCTTTCACAAAGCTTCCAGCTGGCATGTTAACCGATCGGCATCCCGAGATCTCGCTGCAGGAGTGCCGATCAGAGAAACGGTGCATCTAAAGGGGTTAAACAGCATGGAACAGCCGGGTCTATTCCCTGCTATTAGCAGGGGACGTCGGCTACAATTAGCCTTAAGAACAGCTGTCCTATCAGTATTGGTCTATTTCTGTTCAATAGCTCATGACCTTTTGTAACCTCTGTGTTCAAAACTGCCATCCCCATTATACATTCTATTAAACTATTCTAAGGATCCCTCCCATGTATGGAAAACCACAAATAAGTCTGGAGTCTCTTGTAATGCTGACTATGCAGCTTAGAATGGAGGAAATACTATGTTTGGTAATTGTGACACAGCTCTGACTAGAATAAAGGCCTGGGTTTTGACACTGTTAACTAGCTTTGGCAGGGGCCATGTGGGCACCCAGCACCCCTTCTGTCATCATCGGACGAGATGGGTGTACATGATGTACAGAGGGGCTCCCCATTTCACTGTGCATGAACTATTCATCTGTAACTGCAGCCAAGTATTATTTTATTTCATTATTTATGTATTAAATCTTAATCTTAATTTTTTATATATTCTGCTTCATTGTAATTATTTCTTTGACAGCCAATCAATCACCCGCTTACACCAGACTGACCCCATTTTAAGTCAATGGAACCTGCCGGGTGCTGTTGGTTTCATTATGCCTTGCATCCATCACAGATATAATTCTATTTTTCTACTCATGGAATTAAAAAATGGATTTCACACTATAGATGTGAGCTCAGTCTTACAAGGATGTACAGACAACAGTATTTACCTGTACAGTGCACATCAGGTAACTCCATCTTCCACATGGGGTCCGGCCGCCTCCCCTCACAATCCAGTGTGCCAACATCCCAACATTCTGCCCTTCCTTTCATTAGCACAATGAGATATTTTTCTGATGGCAGAACTTCATGACAATCCAAACCAGGAAAGCAGAGGAACTGTTGAGGACTCCTTCCGACGCATCCAGACAGGAGGAGCGATCCTTCATCTGCAGAGCAAAAACAAGTCAGAACAAAGAAATACCCCAGTACAGGGCTCAAAAACTCTACAGCACCGCTGTCGGTAATATCCCCAGAAGAAAGGGTCACATCTACCCCAGCTGTGATTATTTGGAAACAGGAAGGAAGTTTTCCTCTTGTATGGGATAATTGGCATCTGCATCATAGGGGTGTTATCCTCCTCTAGATCAGCTCTACAGATTTATAAATTGGACCCAATTGACCCGTGTCTTTTTCTGACCTTATCTACTATGTTAGTATGTAAGATTGTTGTGAAAAAAAGTCAATAAAATATATCATCAAAAAAAGAAATCTAAAAAACATGTTCCATTTAAACATTAGGTAATTTTCTGCTGATACAGGGAGTACAGCAGCTATGCTGATTTTTTTAATTGTCCGATGGCATGACGCTTCTGCATCAGAGAAGATGTTGAAGCCGTCTTACAGTCAACTACGTGTGAGTGCCATAGTGCACGTCCTGTATTACACTTGCACCTCTGATGTCACAGAGGAGGGATTCTTCCCTATTTTATGCAAAAAAATGCTTTAGTTAAATCTGTGCAAACATAAAGCTTTACATCTCCATTCATTTTTCATTGACTCTCACATTAAAAAACATGCATATGTCATGCGCACCTTCTTGAGAAAGCACGAAAAAAAACCTACCGTTTTTGATCCTTTGCAGAAAATATGTACATAAATGGAAACTAGGTAAACAGTCAAAAGTACTTTTAAACTATACTAACTCCATTACAGTCTATATGTCCGTTATGCTATATGTCAAAGTACCTTTTTAGGGCATGTCCCCACGGCACGGGTTTTCGGCCGGTTTGCGGTTTTTCAGACCGCCTGAAAAACCGTCCAAAAATGAGCACAATTGTGCTCTATGAAAAACCCGTGCAGCAGTCCCCACTGCACGGATTTTCCGTCGGGCGTTTTTTCCGCCCGCTCAAAAATCATTGTGCATGTTCATTCTTTCGCCGGTTTCTGGACGGAATATGAACACCTCAATGGGAGGAGGGGAGGGCTATTCTCCGCTCATCGCGGAGAAAAGTCGTCCCTCCTGTGGCCGGACGGTATTTGTCCTGTGCAGTGTGGACGCGCCCTTAGACTCTAAATCCTAAGACCGCATTGTCCTGTGGGTATTTTGATGCGGTTTTCAATGTGGATTTTATAGGTTCTTTTTTCTGCCAGATTTACAGTCAGAAAATTAACCCCATTCATCTCTATGGGTTTTTTTCGATGCCGATCCGACATACAAATGTTTTGGACACTTTTTTTTTTTTTTTAAATAAAATACAGCAGTGCAATAAACATGTTCCAAGTCTTTGGTAAAAACAGTGTTTTTTAAAGTCTGAGTATTGTGGACTACAACTTGGATTTTCAGTTGAGGTCTATGGCAATGGTTTACAGTCAGATTTTAAAATCCAAATCAGCGTCAATAACCGTCTGGAAATGCTTGCCGTGTAGACGGGCCATTAGGCTATTCAAACAAATGTTCTATATGAAAGCAACTACATGGTCGAGAAACTCCAAAATGGAGTCATAGCCTATAAAAAATGAATTTTTATTACCATATAATTTTAAAAACAAATTACAAAACAATAAGAAAACACAAAGAAAGACAGCGAGTGGCAACCATTTTTTAAAAAAATCCGCAGCAATATATCACTATGTAAAAGGGCGTTATTTTGTAAATACCAATGATTAAACATCCATATAGGGATCATATATCTGTAAATTATAATTGTCTAATGCACAGAGATTACATAAAGTCCAACCCATGGAGGGAGTACATTTATCACCTATGATGCTGTGAATAATTCATGCATTACCACTTGTGTGCCTACATAATAGACTCCCATTATCATCTTACTGCCATGATTCTAAATTAGTATGTTTAAATACATAAGGAATAAGTACATGGTACCACCATTGCCACATGACAACACGTTGTGCCCCAATAGCTTCTCCTACACAGTTAAACACCTGGGAGCGTAGCCAGCTCCATTTCATGCCGTTACCGTCAGCTGCAATTAGCAGCCAGCACCCGCCGCCTACGTAGCGTGATAGCTCTGTGATCCTGCTACATAGCCCCTTACAAACACTAGGACGTACTAGTACATCCAATGTCAGTAAGGGGTTAAACTCAATAGTGCAGAATCACAATGAGAAAATGAAACGTCGTGGCGCAAGCAGATTTCTGCCTCCTATACTTCTGTATTTCTCGGCTCATACATGCCTCAAAGAACTGGCATGTCAATTACTTTCCAGCGCCCAAAAATACTTGAGTGAAATCATCGACAGCTGCTTGTATATTGCTCTCAATGAGAGCTGTACTTGTACGTGCAAGTCCAATGAAGTAATAGACAGCTCACCTCGTACAGCGTGGAACGCCCTCACTCTCCACTTTTGTCCGTGCATGATCCTGGATGCTATCCATCCACTTTGAATACGAGCAATTTGTATAGATCAGCACATGAGGAATCAGATGCAGTCGGACCTTCTTAAAATCTTAATGCATATTCTTTATTGAAGCCATGTTTAAAATAACCAGCATAATTCACTGAACACACATAAAGACAGACCACAATATGGGCTAAACGGTAGATGACTATGACTGACGCGTTTCAGGTCACATGACCCTTACTCATGGTGACGTCATCCACGCTAGATCACATTTAAATAGACCACACAATTAACAGACATAATTAAAACACCTGATGGAACTACTTCAACGTTACCTATCCATCAAGGGGAATGGTTCCTATACTAAAAACCTAATAACCCCATATGTTCCCAACTAATAATGGTATTGGATGTCCTGACGTACATTCATACCTTTGGGGATACGTGTATCTAAATTAAAAATCCACCACGCTTCCCATGCCAAAAGTTTTTTATGTAAGTCACCTCCTCGCAATGAATTGCTGACCTTTTCTATACCTTTAACAGATAGTGAACTCAGATCGCCATGAAGTTTCTGTGCACAATGTTTTGATACCGCAGAACACTTGAAAAGATCCATTTTACAGGCATCCGACAAGTGTCTGCGTAGCAGTCTTAAAGGGGGCCAGTGGTACAACCCCCCCATATTGTTCTCTACAAAAACCCCCAACTCACCAGATATACAACAAACTGGTTTGCGTTTTTTAAGGTTTTAAGTTGCGCCTTGTTTTTTGCTAAAAAGGTGAGGGGTTTTTTTCGTAATATTTTTGAAAAGGTTACACAATTTTGGGTGTCCCCACCAAAAACAACCAAAACAAAAAGGGGGTTGTCTCCAAAATGTTGGGGGTTTTTTAAATTTAAAAGATTTTTTAAAAAAACAAGCACTTTGCAAATATTCATTAAAAAATTTTCC
Organism: Phyllomedusa bahiana; assembly: GCA_025379985.1. Lineage (NCBI taxonomy): Eukaryota > Metazoa > Chordata > Amphibia > Anura > Hylidae > Phyllomedusa > Phyllomedusa bahiana. The sequence goes on from JAODAL010043647.1 coordinate 25,407, forward strand.
TACTATTTTTGAGGCTACCCTTTCCCTAGATTGAAACACTTTTAAAATTTTCATAGCAGCCGACCTGTTGATCCTTATTTTTTACGGGCTGTCATCTGAATACTCCACACCTTTAAGAAGTTGGAGCAGAGAGCCCCTCCCACCGAAGCTTCTTAGGGAGGGAGGGGGGGGAGGACCTGGCTTCCTATTCCGTGCTGCCGGGATTAACCCTGTGTGTCCCGTTTCCTCCTGCTCTCTACACCGATTGACAGAATTAGGCGAAAAATAGTGTGACAGCATGACCCTGTTTTTTTAACTATAATCATATGCGTGGACTGTAACTATAATAAACTATACAGATCGGGGAGGCTTGGAACAGTTCATGCTGTGCTGTACTGGGGACACACCTGAGTAACACTTTCAGTTTTCCTGCCCCTTTTGTTCTAAAGGGGGTTTTTTTTTGTTGTTGCTGGAGATTGGAGATATGAAGCTAACAGAGGGTATAGGGAACCTTTTAAAGCAATCAAGACCTCTCAAGCAGGCACACCGGGGTTAACTCTGGGAAATCCCCCTGCCCCCCCCTGCTGTATAGAAGTTACCGTGGATACTCCCTGTGTGCTGAGGGGGGGGGGGGACGGGGAGGAGAAGAGGCAGACAAGCTACACCCCCCCAAAAATTAAACTCCCATTCACGACAAGGCTGAAAGCTTTAAAAAAGAACAAAAACCCCTTTAAACCAATTGGGTCTGTACATTTTGTTGGCAAACAAACTTGCCTTTTGCGGTATATAAAATACATTACGTTTTCAAAATTCTTGACCTCCTATTTATATACAAAATTGGAAAGTGTCTTAAATATATCAACAAAACGTTTGTATTGACGACTAATTGGCTAGAACGTGATGGGATTATTTTTTTTAAATTTTGGGAACTTTTCTTTCTTTTTCCCAAAAAAAAATCCGACCTCTTAATATTATCTACTTTCCTAATACTTTGGGGCTAGTATTTTTGGGTAATAATCCCCTTTGCCAATCTAAGCCTCAAAGCTTTTTGTTGGAACGATTATTCTTCATTGTAGAACAATTGCCATCTCACACCCTCACCACTGGGACATTAGAATACTGGGGAGGGTGACTGATTCCCCCTCTTAAAATAAATTCCATACATATTTTTACGGAATGTTTGCAACATGTTAATTAATTTTTGCCAATCAATGTAACTCAAGATAATCGATTTGGGAAAAAGATCTATTTTATGGGGGAAAATTTAAAAATTTAGTTGTTACTGTTGATAATTCACAAAGTTTTCCACAAATCGAGTCCCCACCTAAAGAATATAGATACCCAAAAAAAACTAGAGTACTGTTGTATATGTCTAACAAAGGGGTAGTCTGTTCTAAAAATAAATCTTTCCTTCCATGCCGCCATATATATATTGGCAAGCAAAGGCGAGAAACACGCCCCTATTTATGCTCCAGTAACTTGTTGAAACCTTTTTTTGTCAAATATGAAAATGTTATGTGACAAAAAAATATTCTGTAGCCAATACGATAAAAAATTGTTTTTCTCTAGAATAGTCACTGTATTTCGATAGAAACTCTTGTAAGATCGTAGGCCCTGGGTTTTGGGGATCAGGGAAACATCCAACAACACAACACAACCAACCCCCCGGTCCCAAAAAAAAATTTAACAAAAATTTTGGGATTTTAAACCAGAAAAAATTTTAAAATTTTTTTCGCTTCTTTTGGGAAATATTTTACGATCTCCCCAAAATGTTTTCCCCCCCCACACATTCCCCCTTATGTTTTTGGGGGAAAAACCAAATTTAAAAAATTTTTTGGAAAACCACCCCTTTTTCCCTTTTAAAGCAGATTTTAAAAAAAAGGATACTTGGGTAAAAAAAACCATAATTTTGGCTTTTAAATTTTTTTCCCAAAGCCCCCCGTTTTTTTTAAATTTTAGTTTTTTTTCCCTTGAAAAAAGAAAAAAATTGGAAAAAAAAGGGTTTTTAACTTTTAAAAAAAATAACTAAACTTTTTTTTTTAAAAAATTGATACCAAATTTTTTAAAAAAGGAAAAAAACCATACAAAAAAAAACAAAAAGTAAAACCCCCAAAATGTTAAAAAAATAATTGGGGAAAAAAATAAAAAAAAAAAAATAAAAAAAAGGACGGGAATTTTTCAAGATGGGGCCCAAAAGGAAAAATATCGCACATCTTTTAAATAACAAAATTTAAAAAAAAGTTTGCAAATAAAAAATTTAGGGAAACAAAAAAAATTTTGAAAAACCCCAACAAACCCCAAAACAACCTACGTTTTTTTCGGAAGGGGTAAAAAAAAAAAAGGGAAAATTTTTTAAAAAAAATAGTAACCAAATTTCATTTTTTCCCATAGGGAAAAAAAGATTGAAAAATTTTTTTAAAATTAAACACAAAAAAATCCTATAAAAAGGGATTTTTAAAAATTTTTAATTTTCAAAATAGTTTTATATGAAAAAAGAATAAAAAAGGGGTTTTTTTTAAAACCCCCCCACAGACAAATTTTTAAGCCCTTTTTTTTAATGACCAAAAAAAAGAACCTGTCCCAACACCTTTACACTCCAACCCTTTACTAGGCCAAGACCAAAGGGCTTCTAGGGATCCCACAAAATTAGCCCTGCACAAGGGAGGGGCACGGGCAATAGGGCAGCGGGGGAAAAGGCCAACTTTGGGGTTTATTAAAAAGGGGAAAAAACCCAAAAGATGACTTGTTCCCTTTCCCCCCTTTATAAGGTTTTGGGGGGAAAAAAAAAAAGGGGGACCGGAAAAAAGCCCGGGGCCCGCCCAAATTTAATTAAAAAACATTAGGGGTTAAAATCCTACAGGCACCAAGGTCACCCTGCTGAGCCATTGAAGTTCAGCAAGACCTCTGGATGATCCAGAGGAGGCAGGGGGGATGGGCATGGGGCAGATGGGACCAAAAAAAACTTTTGGTATCATCTCCATCACCGTGGTTTTTGGGGGAGGGGAGTACAACCCCCAAAACACCTCCCCAACCATGAATCATGGGGTGGAACACATACTTTGGGGTGCTTTTCTCAAAGGGGACAGGACAATGCACCGTACTGAAGGGGGGGGGTGGGTTGGGGGCCCTGTAACAACCTCCTTACATCAAAGAATTGAGAAAGGTCGTGGCTGGGCCCCACAGGAAAATATGCAAAAACAAAAAGCCGGGCAACTAAGAGCGGGTAGAAGAAGCATTTTTAAGGTCCGGAGAAGCCTTGCCAGTGTCCAACCGAACCAATTTTAAATTTTTTGGGCGGACGAAACTCAATGTACCCAGCGACAGCCCGAAACCAAAGATCTAGAGAAGATCAGTATGGGGAGGAGCCCAAAATCCCTTTCTGCATGTGGCATCTTGGTCAAGAACTACAGGAAAAGTCTGACCTATTAAATTGAAACAAAGGTTTCTGTACCCAATATCAGGGGTTGGGGGGAGTCGTGCCTATTTTTTAGGAGTCGGTCGTCATAAAAGGACCCACTCCGACTCCCAAAAAAATAATTGTTGGTCCCGTTAGTTTTGATGCAAAAGAGAAAAGGGAAATTGGGGCCGGCAGTCTACGCTCCCATATCTTCAGCCTTTTTCCATGAGGATTTTAATTTTATGCATGGGGCAGGCAAAGCGCCCCCAGGGGAAAAAATTCCCCACGGCCAAGTTTCAGCAAAATTTTTCACCTGCTTTCAAAAAGTAAAGATCAACCATTTACAACTGACTTTTTCTGAGGCAATTCCTTTATACCTGAATTTTAGAGATGTTTTTCCCCTGGGTCACCGCTTTGCCCCCCAAACCCAGTTGTGTAGAGAGGGCCCTTCCTAGCCGGAAATAATAGATCAGTGTGAGGTCATTAGGCAGGATCTAGGGGAACAATATTATTTCTCAGAACAAATTCAATCCCAAAAGTTCCTGCGGTTTTGCAATTTTTCAATTTTTTTCAAAGTCATATCCAAAAATATACTTACACTGAAAGCAAAAAGGAACAAAGTTTTGAACTTGTGATTTCGGCTCCATATCCTCCATCCACTACAGCTTTGCACATGAGGGACTTAATTTTTTTATACAGTCATCTTACCTATCTTATACTAAATGTGACTTGCAAGTTTTAGCATCTCTTATTCAAAGATTTTTTCCTCTAACGCATTTTTTACTATTTTGCCCTAAAAATCAAAAGGGTTTAATTTTTATTATTTTGTTTGTATTTGGGAAAACCACCTTTGTTTCAATACTGGGCCCGAATCCTTCGGGGTCTGAAACAATTAAACAATCTTGACTTAAAACTGATCCCAGGTCCTCTTCTACACATTTCCCCAAAGTTGGTCAGAGGGGGGTTGGATACAAATACACTTTTCTTTAACTCTACCCCCCAAAGTTTAAAAAATCAAAACTTTGCCTTCAGTTCTTTCAAAACCTAAATAGCTTGATTTTGTACATAAGGTGAAAAAAAGCCTATGGACCATTTACTACAGAAGTTACACTTAAACATGCCCGTATGGGGATCCCGGGGTCGGGGGTTTGGGGAAATTTAGGAGTCGATCCCGGGGGTTTGACTTGCCACCCACGCCCTGCCCAAATTAATTGGTTTTCTATTGTCAAATATTTCATGAATAAAATGGAAATTAAATTTAAAAATCATACAATTGGGGTTTTGAATTTTTTTTTTTTTTTGGGGTTTTCTCAGACCCTCTATCTTTTAGGGGGGGAAAACTTGTAAAACTGCCAGTGTATCAAATACTTATTTTCCCCATTGTAAGTGTAAAGATAGCCTAAGGGCCCCCTCACATATTTATATTTGGAATAGATTTCTTTGGCTCATGCATTATTACTCATGTGGTTTTTGCAGCATTTTTTCCAAAAAAATGGGTTTTCCCCTTTTTTAAATGCATTTTTTGCTGGAGAGTTTTTCACTACAACAAATCATGTGATCCATCATATGATTTCCAATGTGGAAAAATGTTACAAAAAAAAACAAAACCAAAAAATATAAAAATGCAACCCACATGCTTTCTTGGTGTAGAGAAAACACTAGCAGTCGATGGGGGAAAGAAAACTCTGAAGTTGTCTGAAAAACGCTACATGTAGCGCAGACCTGCACAACGTGGCAGGATGGGGGCTCAAATACCGGGAAAAACACCCTAATCAGGAACACCCTAAACTGACTTTGATGGCCCCTGAAGTTCCAGCAAGACCCGCTCTGGGGTGGGGTTTGCACAAGCCCTACTCCTTTGTGAGCCGCATATTGTTCCGGCCTCATACGGAGCACAACGCGGTGGGAAAGAACGGGTACTGCCCCAAAAAAATGCACCGAAAGTGAAAAAAAAGTCTTTCTGCCTTTTAGTTACCCACTGATTTTCCAGCAAACCGCCACTGCAAAGGAGGGGTTTTTTGTTTTTTTTTTGCAAAACTGCAGCGTGTGAATTTGCCCTAAGAGGGATTTAAAAAGGGTTTTTATTACACGATGTACCTTTTTTTCAGTTTCATTTTTGAATTCAGTTTTACTTGCTACTTCGGGGCCGCAGTGAGAGCTGCTGGGAAAAAAAGGGTCTGTACTATGCGACCACCGGGCAGCCTATCAGAGAAAACGAACGGGCTGTAGCTATAGCGACCCTAGAACTGAGCAGCCCATACAAGGGGGGGATATCTGGGAAAATGGGTAGGACACTTTTAAAATGGACAGTATTCCCCAAATGACTTGTTTTGCAAGTTCTAAAACAAAAAACAAACCCTTGAGTAGACAACCCCTTTTTAACCACAGCTGATCTGACTAAGACCCAGCAATGTGTGCCCTTCGGTCCAACACCAGAAGGGGCCACAATCTAGTCCTGATCCAGCACTGCTTAAAATTTGCTGCTTGGGGCAGAATGCGGTTGATCAAGGAAAAGGGGACGCCCGTTTACTAAGTACCGTCTCCGCCGCCTTAGAGATCTCACAGGCTCCACTGGTTCAATATCAGACCGATGCTCTCTGGTTATATCAGGACGTGGGCACAGAGCCAGATGGTCAGCACAGGAAAAACCCCACTACACCTGCAGGAAACAGCTGAGCTCAGGACATCACAGGATACAGCGCCACACGTGTGAGTGGTTGGGCCTGGTACTGTAGCTCAGGGCTATTCACTTGAACTGCGGTGAACAGTCCCATCCAGCAGCGGCTAGAAGTAGTAAAGGTGTAAAGATCAGGCACCGAGATACTGGAGTCCCCAAATACCGACTCACGAGGAAGAGGCTATAAATGGGGTCAAGGCTTTGCTTGTCACCATGGGGCCCGGCCGTGTCTTTCCTACCATGCCTTTTCCGCCCAGCTCTCACGCCATCGCCCAGATCGCACCCCATTGCCCAGGAGACCTTCTCCTACCCTGTCGCCCCACTTTTGCGCCATCGCCCAAGGGCCTAAATCTCAACCCATTGCGGGGGGCCCTTCTCCCCCCCTGGGCCCACCTGCCCCGCCCCATCTGCCCCCGGGCCCCAGTGAAAACAGCCCCTTGCCCGTTGAAAGGGGAAGCAGCACCCCAAAGCCCATTTTGGCTGGAGTTAACCGGCCCGAACCTTTCCGGATCGCCCTTTGACGAAGGGCAGTTTAATCCGAGGGATGGGGCTTTTTTTAGGATCTTCTTTCCCGGAAACTGAACCAGCTGCGGAAGGTTTAGGGTGAACTCCGCCCCTGTCCCGAGCTGCCCGAAGCCTCTGAACCCGAACCCAAAGCAGAACATGGGGAACCGGAGAGTGAGTGCGGCTGTAGGAGCATCTGCCGATCACGTGATCAGTCACATGACAGAGGCTCCGGGTGTGCGGCGGGGTGGCAGGGCGCGCTCATGGGAATAGCTGCAGCCGATGCATTGTGGGAGTTGTAGTTCTCCCGCGTCCAGCGGTGCTGAGGACCCTCCGCTACATACTTGTCACATAGATTGTTCATTGACTGCCTCCCTCATTACATGACAGCTTCCACCTGGGACTTGTAGTGTTCTCCTGTTACGTTCCCGGCCCCAATAACATATCCACAAAATCCATTAAAACCCAACTAAGGGGGGTGCCCAAATGAGGCTTGGGAAGGTTTCATAGGTACTGGACATCCCCCACCTGCTGCGCTCCCTAGAGCCAACACCACCCCCCAGGGCCCCAACAGGGTTTAAACATACATCCAACTTTTGAAAGTAAAAAAGCAGGAGATTTTAAGGCCCGCCAAAAATTTGCATTCCACGCCCATCTTTCATGTAACCACCCCCCCCCGAAAAAACCACCCCCCTACTCCACCTAATGTGGAAACTAAATTTTGGGTTTTGGCGTCACCCAGCTTTTTTTGGACGTGAAAGGTTATTCAGCATCCCCGAAACTGGAGATACAGCCAAACATGGCCCCAATAGGTAGGATCTCGGTGGCCTATTTGAACCCTTAAACCCGGGAATCCTCCGTAGCGGGTTAAGCCCCCTTCTAGCCAGGGACTGTCCCCCCAAAACCCGATGGCCCCTTACAGCAGGTATGCCCCCCCAGGATGCCCCCCTGGGGGTGCCTCCAATACAGGTAGTGCCCCCAATAGCCACTTAATGCTCCCTTTCAGCCTTTTTTACCCCAATAGCAAAACGGATCCCCCTTTATCCCCGGTAGATTCCCCCTGAGCCCTGCAATGCCCCATAGCCAGGGAAGCCACCTTTACCCGGTAGAGCCCCTGCCAGGCAATGCCCCCTTTATCCAGGCAGATGCCCCCATGACCAGGCAATCCCCCCCCTTTTTCCCAGGAGATGCCCCATGACCAGCAGACCCCCCAAAGCATCCAGGTAGATGCCCCCAGAGCCAGGCAATGCCCCCATGCTCCCGGCAAGCCCCCCATTTCCAGGCAGATGCCCCCTTTAGCAGGTAGATCCCCCATACCGGCAAGCCCCCTTTATCCACAATGCCCCCCCACCAGGGAGATCCCCCTTTTTCCGGTAGATGCCCCCAAGAGCCACAATGCCCCTTATCCAGGAATGCCCTCTTTATCCAGGCAGATGCCCCCTTAGCCAGGAGATGCCCCCATGAGCCAGGAGATGCCCCTTTTCCAGGCGATGCCCCCATGCCAGGAATGCCCCAGAGCCAAAGATGGCCCCCATGCAGGCAGATGGCCCCCATACAGGGAGTGGCCCCATGAGCCAGGGAGATGACCCCATACCAGGGAGATGCCCCCTTTATCCCCGCAGATGCCCCCATGCCAGCAGATGGCCCCCATGACCGCAAATGGCCCCCCCTATCCAGGCAGTCCCCTATAG
>JAODAL010043648.1:0-33652 GCA_025379985.1 Phyllomedusa bahiana
AACTCTGCCTTGATTTTGGGCGATCCTCGGGGACGTACCATACCCAGTGCGTGAACCCCCAAACCCCCCGGGACGTATGGATAGGGCCCAAATTAAAGGAAAAAAGGGGGTTCACATACAGGGAAGAGGCAGGAAGGCTAAAGACCACCCAGAAGGCACCTGACCACATACTTTGTTGTTTTTTTATCCCCTTAAAGACTGAGCCCATTTTGGACTTAAGGACAAAGCCCTGTGTTTAAAAAACGATGCCAATGTACACTGACAAGCAAAAGGGTAACAATGTTTTGAACCTTTGACTTTCAGGCTTCACAGCTCACTATCCACTATGGCTTTGAACGTGAGACTACCATCATTTTATAGATAATCATCTTGGCTATCTGATATATACATTTCATTTGCAACTATTTAGCATATGCTTAGTTATTCAGATTCTTGTCCTGTAACTGTACTGTTACTGTTTTGCTCCTAAAAACCTAAATTTTTATTTTTATTATTTTGTAAGTATTTTAGAAATCCACCTTTGGCTGTCAACACCTTCTGAATCCATCTGAGCATGCTTTTGATCAGATTCAAGCATATCCTGAAATCTGATCTCAGGTCTCTGAAATCTGATCTCAGTTTTTTCTTCAACTCTCCCCAAAAATTGTTCAATTGATTTGGAGGTTTGGGGACTGTGGGTGCCAATCTACTTCTTTTGTCATTGACCATTTCTTCACCAATCAACCACATATGTTTCGGGTCGTTGTCCTGCTGGAACACTTTTGCGGCAGTCGGCTTACACCGTTTGACTTACATCTGTCCCCTATTACAAATGTAGACTTATGGGGCATGCTGGAACTTGTAGTTCCATGTTCCACAGCAGAGAGTAACTGTGGAACGACAAGTTCCAAGCATGCCACATCAAACACTTTGAGGTGAAATCTTCTTAAAAAGAGCACAGACAGAAAAACAAATATAAAAACCCTTCCCGCACTATCCAAAACTAAAAAAAATTTGTGCTGGATTAAATTTAATAATTTTTGCCTGTTCCAACTTACACACAAATTCAACTTAAGAACAAACCTACTGCCCTATCCCGTTTGTAACCCGGGGACTGCCTGTATTGTCCTTTTCATACCCATAGAAATCGAGTGTAAGAAGCAACTCATCTTGTAGGATACACACACATAGCTCAGCACGAGACCACCATCGATTTCCTGTCAAGTATCTAACAAACCCTTTGGCTGTGAAACATCCCATATCATCAGGCTTTCCACTAAACTCGAAACTTCCTTAAATTTCTCGATCCATTAGCCCCCTTTTCCCTTGATTCTTCTAGACCCATTTGCACCCATCAGAGCCCGGTCTATTGACTTTCATCTAATTGCTCCCAATCATCTGTTTCCAAAACCCACTGTCCCTTTTCGTACTTTTTTACAAACTCGAGCCGACGCTTCTTATGACAAGATTGAAGTCGAAGCTTCTTCACCTTTTTTCAGGCCACCATTCCAGACTGCATCACACGGTGTTTGCATGGATGTCTGTGATCTCACTATCACGAAACTTACGACCACCTCCACTGACATGTTTGTTGCTCCAGAACTGATAAATTGTGTGTGAAGCTGACTTGTTGATTCCATATTTTGCCTGGATGTCCACCTCTTGGCTTTTGAATGGATGGATGGACTTCATTTCATATTCTTCCAGCTGTCATGGCCTCACATCATGCAGTTTGGTAATTTTCTTGAATCTGCAGAACTAAACATATGCTAAATAGTTGCAAGTCTAATTTATGTACAAGATAGCCAAGATGATTGTCTATAAAATTATGGTATTCTCAAGTTCAAAGCTGTAGTGGATGGTGCCAAAGTATGGGGCAAAGTAACTTCTGAGTGGTCTCCTATAGGCTTTCCCTTCTATCCTCACATTTTTTAATCATCCTTTTGTTTTTTAGGGATTTATGAAGCTTTTACATTTAGAAGCAATTTTTTCATATTTCAAGAAAATTTGCAACACAGGTTTTTGTTATTTTAGCACAGTTCTGAGTGGTTTTAAGGGGCCTGTATGTTAGAACATTTAAAAATCACCCCCATTTAGAAAAGTGTAACCCTCAAAGTAATTAAAACAGCACTTAGATAGTTTGTTAACTTGTTCCACAGATATTAATGCAAAGTGGATATGAATTTTCAAAATGTAATTTTTTATTATTTAAATCCAATTTTTATTGAGGCAAAGTAAATGTAACCGATGGAAGGTAAATTAATATTGATTCCCCTGGTACTGCTGATTTTAGAAACATCCGCTACGTAGCCCTAGTGCACTATTTGACATAACCAGTAGGACCTCAGAATTAAGGAACACTACTGGATTTTGGGGCATCATTTTTATGAAGCTATTAGGCACCATTTTAGTTTTGTAGATAGCTTAAAGAGTACCTATCACCTCCATACAAACACACAAAAATTCATAGAAGATGAAATTATAAGACTTTTCACAAATACATGTCATTAGCAATTCAGAGGATTTTCCTCAGTTTTACAGGGAAACAGGTTTTACTTTCACTTTGTAACTCAGGAGATCCTTATCAATCTGTTGGGAGATACCAGCTGTGCAGGGGGAGCTGAGGGCATAGCTGCTTGTGTAGGGTCATCTAAATCTCACTACATACAGTAGAGCAGGCACAGCGCACTAAGGCTATGTCTACACTGCAGTGGATGAAAAACGACCTGAAAGCCAAATACTAAAATCTGAGTTTTCTGTCCCCTGCCTAACAAAAGCAGCTGAAAAAACGGCCGTTTATTGTTGCAATTTGCGTTTTTTGGCGCGTTTTTTACACGCGTTTTTTGCTTGTCTTCAAGTCTGGTTTTCAATTTTATACATAAATTAAGTTATGTCGCTTTTTCTGCTAAAAAACTGTTTTCTTACGGATTTCGGCACTACAATACTTTTTTTTACTGATTCTGGTGCTAATAGAGTTCTCGCTTTTGTCGCTAAAAATACAGGTTTTTACGGATTTTGCCGCTAATAAAGTTATCTCGCTTTTGTCACAAAAACTAAGGTTTTTTTTTTTACAGATTTTGGCGCTAAAGTCCATGTTTTTATAGATTTTGGCGCTACTTTTATATCCCTTTTGCTGCTAAAAATTAAGCTTTTTACGGATTTTGGCGCTATAGATTTATCTCCTAAATCTGTAAGAAAAAAGGATTTTTAGCGACAAAAGCGAGATAACTTAATAGTGCCAAAATCCGAAAAAAAAACTTATTTTAGTATTAAAATCCGTAAAAAAAAAGTATTTTAGCGCCAAAAAACTTATTTTTAGTGACAAAAGCGAGAAACTTTATTTTTGCGGATTTTGGTGCTAAATCCGTAAAAAATGCGTATTTTTGCCAACAAAAGCAAGATAAATTTATTAGCGTCAAAATCTGTTAAAAAGTATTTTAGTGCCAAAATCCGTAAAAAATTTAATTTTAGCGACAAAAGCAAGATAACTTTAATAGCACCAAAATCCGTAATAAAACATGTTTTAGGTTTAAAATATGTAAAAAAAAATATTTGTAGCGCCAAAAAATTTATTTTTAGCAACAAAAGCGAGAACTTAATAGCGCTCAAAAATCTGTAAAAAAAAAAACATTATAGCGCCAAAATCTGTAAAAAAACTTATTTTTTGTGTCACAAGCGAGTAACTTTATTAGCAACAAAATCTTCCAAAAAAGGATTTATAGCGGCAAAATCCTTAAAAAAACATATTTAGCATCATTAGAGCAAAAATCTTGAATTGCGCAAAAAAAGTTAGCGACAAAAACATGATCACTTTATTACAAACGGTACGGACGAGGACACATCGGACACTTGTATGCAGAACTGAAAAAAAGTATAAACTGTAACACCCACTATAGGAGGGACGAATGTCCTGGGTGGGTTTTCAATGAAAAATCGCGGCAAAAAAACGTCCTGCGCTTTCCATAGACTCCTGTAGTCAATTTTCTGCCCGGCCTTGGCGTTTTTTTTACAACATTGTTACAAAAGACGACCAGTAAAAAAACAAGCAGAAAAAAGAAGCTCAGTGTAGACAGGAGGTTTTTACAATATAGTCTATGGGAGATGTTTTCAGTCGTTTTTTCCAGTGTTTTTAGAAAATTAAAAACCTACACACCATACGCTGTACACACTATATATACGTACGGTACAGTGTATTATACAGATACACACCATACCCTGTATACACACTATATATACATACTGTACAGTGTATTATACAGACACACACCATACCCTGTACACACTATATATACATACTGTACAGTGTATTATACAGATACACACCATACCCTGTACACACTATATATACATACTGTACAGTATACTATACAGGTACAACCCCATACCATGTACACACTATATATCGCTATGAGTAAGGGCATGTTTGTTCTTTAAGCCCGAAATGCGTCAGCGCTATATCTCCCTCTATGCCTGTGCCACTGAGCATTGCCGCTATTTTTTGACTGGTGAGTGCTTCACTCTTTTGTCTTGTGATTTTAATGCCGCTTTAATAAATTTTGCATATTGTCATTGGCCGATAATTTTTTATTTTTTTTGCAACGTGCTGGATACCCATACACTTACCTGGACTGTATTTTGCCAATTCTTGGATTGTGCATCCATGCACTGTTAGCAAATTGGGCCACAAGGTTTGTGTCTTAAGGTGGCTTGCCTTATCATAAAAACAATTTTTATACTTTTAATGTACAATGTTTTATACGGGGATACCCCCCCCCTGTACACAAATTTATAAAAATTTTTATATATATTATTTTTATATATTATATCCCACACAGTACAGGTATTTTTAAGTTTAAAAATCTTCCTTACCCAAATATATTTATATATATATTTTAATATATAAAATTATTTATATACCACAGTACAGTTTTATTTTACGATACACACCAAATTGGGTATACACATTATATTACATTTTGCCGGGTGTATTATACAGGTAAACCGTACCCTGTAAACACTATATTTTAAATATTTGCACAGTGCATTATACAGTTACCCCCTCCCCTTTGTAAAAACTATTTTTAAAACATTTGAAACAGTGTATTTTACAGATACACACCATCCCCGGGTTAAAAACTATACATAATTAATGCAAAGTTTTATTATACGATACCCCAATACCCTTTTAAAACACTTTATATACTTTACGGGAATATGTGTTATACAGATAAAAACCCCATCCCCTGTAAAAATTTTTTAAAATTTATTTTCAGTGAAATTTTACGATCACCATACATGAAACACACTATATATACATTGTAAAAATTTGTTTTTTTAAAAAATAAAACCATAAAGGGAAACACAATATATTACTTTTAATGAAACGTGTTTATACAGTTTCACCCCATACCCTGAAACCCTATATATACAAAATGTCCCAGTGTATTAAAAGATCCCAAAAAATTCCCCTTTTCAAACATTTAAATATTACTTTCCCTGTACAATGTGTTATACAGAAAACACCCCATTGTTTGTACACACTATTTATAAAATACTGTAAAGTGTATTTTTCAGTTTAAAACCATACACTGAAAACACTTTTTTTTTCATACTGTACTTTTTTGTTTTTAAGATCCCACCCCCTTTCCCTGTAAAACACTTTATTTTGATATGAAACAGTGTATTATACAGATCCCACCATAAACTGTACAAAATATATTATACATACGGGTTCAGTGTATTTTTTGATATACACCGAAACCTTTGGTATTCCAAAACTATATATCATACTGCTGTGAAATTATAAAAGATAAAACACTATCCCCGGTACACTATAGGGTATGCTTACTTTTTACAGTGAAATTATTCAGTTTACACCCCTTTCCCGAAACACATTTTTTTCATTCTTTTTTTTACAATGTGTTATACAGATTCAACACCTTTTCCCCTGTACCACTATTTAAAACATACTTTTTCGTGCAGTTTTACAGATACACACCTTACCTTTTACACACTAATTTTAATCCTGAACAGTGTTTTATACAGAAAATCCAAACCCTGTCCCACATTTTATAACACCCCTGTAAGTTTTATTATACGGGTTTTTTTTTTGCCCCAACATACCCTGTACAAACTTTTTTTTTCACATTTTACAGTATATTATACAGATACACCTTACCCTGTATACACTATTTATACACACGGGTACAGTGTATTTTACAGTTGACACAATACCCTTTCCCAACTATCTTTACAACTTTTCAGTGTTTTTTATACAGATAACACCTTTCCCGCAAACCCCTATATATACAAAATGCAAAGGTGTATTATACAGAAAACACCTCCCCTGCAAACACTTTTATAACATACGGGAAGTGTATTTACAGACAAACACCATACCCTGAAACAAAAATATATTTTAAAATTGGTCAGTTTTTATTATACAGATGCACCCCCCAAAACCCTGTTACAAATTTTTTTACACTTTTTTACAGTGTATTATACAGATCCCACCCCTTCCCCTTTTTCCAAACTATCTTTTACTTACTTTTTAACAGGTATTAAAAAGGGAAAACCCCCCTTCCCCTGCAAAACTATATATACATATTTGCCCATTTGGATTGTAAAGGGATTTTCCCCTTTACCCTTGTACACACTATTTAACTTACTTTTCGGGTTTATTATCCCAAGGACACAAACCATCCCCTGTACAAAATTATATTACTTTATGTACAGTGTATTTTTACGGTTACTCCATTAAACCCGTACCCCAATTTTTATATACACTTTTGGTACAGTTTTTTTATAAAAGACAAAACCAAAACCCTGTAAAAATATATATACTTTATGTACAGTGATTATAGGGGAAAAAACCTTCCCCTGTAAACCCCTTATATTACTACTGTATAGTGAATTTTTACGTTAAACCCCTTCCCGGTACCAACTATAAAAACCATTGTACTTTGTATTTTTTGGAAAAACCTTACCCTGTCCCACACTATATATAAAACTTCTACAGTGTATTTTTTAAGTTTACACCATCCCTGTACACACTATTTTATACATATTTACAGTGTATTTTTACAGAAACCCCATACCCGGGTACCAACACAAAGATAACCATTGTACAGTGTATTATACGTTGCAAACCTTTCCCTGCCACACTTTATATAAAACCACTGTACATTTATACATTACCCCACCATTTCCCCAAAAAACTTTTAATCAGGGTGTTGGTTTTAAACCCTCACCTTGCTCCGGGGCTGTACCCTGTCGAAAGTCCCCCCAGCAGACCCTTTGTACTAAAGCCTCCCCCAGGCTCAGCTCCTGTGCTTTTATACCTTTGAGGATTGCGGGGGCAGGGTTTGGAATATACAGAAAAGCAGGACGGGTTTAGCAGCTCGCCTAAAGGGGGGGGACGGCCCTGCAGAGGGGGGTCCCGGGGGGGAAAGGCTCTATAGATGACTCCCGGCTTTTCCGGGGGGGGAGGGGAGTTCTCGCGGGGGGAAGGGGGGACCCCGGGGAGGAGCAGCTGGGGCCCGAAAACACGTGTTTTCCCGGGCCCTGGCACCATCCCTCGGTCAGGGTGTCGCTCGCGCAGGTGTGCGTCTCTGGCGTTTGAACCCCGTCGCTATAGATTGGGGGGGAAAACGGTTTGGAACCCTTTCAAAATTTCCCCCCGACTGCCGAGGAGGGCGACGCCCAAAGGGGGAAGCGGAGAAGATGTTGCAGCGGCTGTTTGCAGGAGGGGGCCCGGGACAAAGGAGCTGCCATCCCCCCCGACCCTTTTCCGTAATAGAGCTCCCGTGTCGGGTTTATGGGGACTTTTCCCCTGCGGGCTCCCGCCCCCTCCCAAATAAGCGCTGTGGACACGGTGCCTCTTCCCCTGGAATTTTTGGGGCCCATTATGCCCCATGAGAACCCCAGTGCATGAGGGGGAGTGTTCCCTGGGGAATGGGCCCCAGGCTTGGCGGGGATCTTTGGGGGGTACCCCCTTTATTTTGGGTTTTCCCGGCTGGGGGGGGAATGGCCTCAGGGACGCTATACTTGGTTTGGACTCGTGCGCCCTAAAAAAGGGTTTGTCCCCCAGCCGCGATCTTTTAAACCTCCTGGTCCGGGCCCACCCCTTTGGTGCCGGGGGGTGTTTCTGGGATTTTTTGGACCCTAAATAAACCACTTTTGGGGGGAAGCCCCGGCTGCTCCCAGAGCCCTTTTGTTTTTCAGTGGCCGCAGGAGAAAGATCTTGGGCGGCCGAACAGCGGGCCGCGTTTCCCTGTCGGGGCCAATATGGCGGCTTGAAGGGGAAGTGGTCTCAAAGGCAAACCCGGCTGGTTTTTGCCCAAAAAATCCCGGGGATGTGAACCGTCCCGGAGCGCGTTGTCATTGCGGGCCCAAGGCCTTGCTTCCCGAAACAGGGGAAAAGCCCCTGCTTCAGATTGTGTGGTTTTAACGCCGAAACTTTCTTTTTACACCCGTCTGGAGGCGGGCCCTGAGGTGTAGGGACCGGGGTCGGATGGAATGGGACAGCCAAAGGGTTGGCTATCGTCTCCCCGGACACCTTTTGTTTGGGCCCGCTATGGACGTGGGCCATGCGCTGGAGGCCCCCATATTTCGGGCCCATCGTTCACATTGCCGTCATTGGGGCCTCGAAATTAAAGTCGATGGTAACTTAGTGCCATCACTCATGGGGTTTGGACCCTTTTCTTCACCCCCGCCACATCACCCGGGCCGTTTCCCCCCTGCCAGCTGTCTTTGCTGCTTTTTTCGCTTGCCCCCTGGTTTTAGCGATTCTGCTGCGGTGGAAAAGCAAAGAAGTCCACAAAGTGTTTTATAGTGATGGTGTCTTCCTTTTTAGGGGGCCCCCGGGTAATGACAGCCGGGCCCATTTCTGGGGTTTGCTTTTAACCCCTTGGACCCCCCATCAAATTTTCGAGTCTTGGATGGGGGACACATCCCGTAGTCCCGTGTCTGGGTAAACCCTGCACTCTGGCTTCTTTTCCCTTTTTCCTTTTTTCAGGTGGAACAACTCTTGGTTCCATAAAAGAATTTTTTTGCTCTCCGCCGGGGGAAGCCATATTTTCCATGGGGGTTTCGGGCCCGGTGGAGGTCCGACGTTTCTTGTGAGCACTTTTGACGGTTTAAGGAGAACGAGAATTGAGGGGTTTTTCAGACTGTTATCGCAGGATCAAGTTGGTCGCTAGTTTATTTGGGTTGGGGTTTTCTCTGCTTTTTTGCCACGGATGGGAAGCTGTTAAATGGGGTTTCATGGCCGTTCTTCGATTTGGGGGAAACAGAAAAGCTGAAGAGTAAAACCCAAAAAAACTAGGTTTGTCTTTTGAAAAACCCTGCACCGGGGGTTGTTTTTAGCCAAGCTCCCGGGTCCCCGTCCCCTTTCCTTCAAATTCAAAAGACATTTTTATTTGCCGGAAACTTTAAATTTTTTCCCGGGAAAACACAATTTGGGATCTACTTTTATTTCACCAGCATCGTAAACAGCATCTGGGAGAAAAAAAACCCAAGTTCCCCCCCGGTGGAAAAGGGGAAATTTGGGGGCTGAGAAAATGTGAAGGGCCCCGACATTGAAAGCGGTTTCCCCCCCGGGATTTCCCGGGATCCCGTTTTACAGAACCTGGCAAACCCTTTTCAAAAAGGGTTTTTGAATAGAAAAAAATTTAGTCTGGAAAAGAAATTTTTTTTGAGATATACGTGGATTTACGAGAGACGTTTTCCCCGTTGGGCTCAGGTTACCCCCCGGCAAAGGAGGTGGGAAAGAGAGATCTGGGGTCAATTTAAAGTGACAGCCCCAAAGAAATCTGTGCCCGCCCCTTTCCTGGAAAAAGCTTCGCAAGGGCCATTTCCCGAGGCTTTAGTCAGCAGAGGGAAAACCTCTCCCTTCCCGAGAATTAAACCCGCTGGTTTAAGGCCTTTCCCGACTATGCACTTTGGAGACTGTATGTGGGCACCACTTACACCCGGTGGGTTTTAGAGCTTCACATGGAGTACGAAGCAGCTAAAATTTAACCCCTTTTTAAAATCTCGTCATTTAAAGGCATTTCGTGGGGCAGGCTCTCATTAAACATTGATCAGATGTCGTATACAACCGATGTTGAAGGGGATGGGCGTAAATTTTTTACCTTTTCGCAGGGTGTGCCCACTATTTTGCAAAGTTGAAGATGTTGCTTTCTGCTAAAAGGGTAAAGTTTATTTTTCAAAAGTCCCTTTAAAATTGGGGTTTAAAGGGTGATAAAGAGCGGGGTCTGCGGGCATCACTGTGAAGTACAAGAAAGGATTTTCACCTGCCCTTGGGTTTTGGGGTGAAGTTTTGGACTCTTTTCCCGGGAACAACTTTTTAAGAGGGGGGTAGTTGGCCCCTGCCCGATGTCTTTGGGGAGAATAAAGAATTTCCCCAAGGGCTTTGGGCTGCCTTCTTTAAGAAGGGCGAGCCCCAATGGGATGCTGAAGGGGCACAAAACCCCAAAAGGGTTTTTAAGCCAAGCTACAATGTTATCCTTAATTTATTTTCAAGAGCTGGTTTAAAAAAAATATGAAATCTGCTCCCCCGGGTCCCCAGAGCGCTGCCCCCCATTACAACAGGGGCGCGTCAAAAACGATGGAAATTTTGCTTAGAAAATTTCTGGAGCTGGCCCGTGCTCCTCTGATGGGAAATTTTTTATTTTTGTATTATTTTAACTCTTCTTTTCCGAGCTGGACTGAAAAGACGTCCTGTGGACCTAAAGTCACCTTTTTTCTGGGTCTCATTTTTCTGCGTTATCTCATCGGAGGAAAATGCGGTGTACCCCATGGGAATTTTTTTTTGGCGATTTCTATCAAAAGGAGGGGGAATCATATCGTGCTTTCCCGGGTGTTGGCCAAATTAGCAGGCACCAAGAGCACCAATGTGCCTCTGAAAGAAGGGGGATTTGGGGAAAATTTTTCGAGAGCCGTTTCCCAAATGCCAAAAGCCTCCCATTTTACTTATGAAAGTACCTGCCGGGAGACAGAGAACTTTTTGAAAGAGCTTGAAAACACAATGGATGTCACCAAAATTTCAGCTTCAGATCCGAAACATTGATTAGAGGGAAAACTCCCCCCCATCCCTCTTTTCCGGAAGTGTTAGCCCCCAGCTCGACTTAAAACCCAATGGGCCTCACGAAATTATATGAAAAGTTTGCCCCCCCGTTCCAAAATTTCAGAGTGCAAGCTTGAAAAACACAAATGGGGCTTCTTATTTGATGTCCCTTGGTGAAGGGATATGGGGGGACCCCGATACAAAAAGGGAAATTTAAGGACAGCGCAAAGATTTGGGGGCTGCTGACAGGGTGCAACTAAATTAAACCCGAAGGTTTATCTCACTGGGCAAGATCTATCCATGACCCCCCCGTGCTTTCCCTTTTGGTTTTTTGGGCCACTACCGGGGGAAACCCAAATCTGCTCCTTTGGGTTGGCCCGGGGGGATTTGTATCAAAGGGCAATGTTGGGACGAATGTGCCTTTACTAGGGTTTTTTGCGAATAGGTTTACCTGTTCAGATTTAAAGGGGTTCCCTTTGGGGCTGAGATGGGGAAGGCCTTTTTTTAAACCGCTTTTTTGTGTATTTTATGGTCTGCTGGCAGGGGTATGCAGATGACCTTGGTTTCATTTCCCAAACCTTGAAGGCAAAAGGGTTTTCCACAACCTGTGTTTTAATTTCTGTTGTAATCTTACTTTGATGAGCTCCAGTCCCTGGACCCCAAAATTTTTTAGTCAAGTCTTCTTTTTTGGACTTTAAAAAATTTTTAAAAACCCGTTGGTTCAGGGGTTTCCCGGGTTGGCCAAAGTGTGGGTTTGTATAAATTCAATGACTTTTCTTTGTTGGAGTAATTGGACTTACACTTTTTTTCTTTGACCTCACAACATCAAGTCGTTTTTTGAGGCCCTTGCTCTAAAAATATCGGTTTTCCGGGGGTAAATTTAGTAGGGCTTTACCAAACTGGTTTTTCCCTCGTCTTGGGGGAAAATTTGCTCTCCCCTTTTCGGCCCCCTTTCCAGGGGCTTTTGAGTGGAATTTAACCCTCTTTTTTGAAAATACATTGGGTTCAGTTTATATGTTGTCATTCAGGCCATGGCTGCCCCACCTCCTCCCTGGCTAAAACTTCAGTTTTAATTTAAATTTTCATCTCCGTTTTTAACATTTTGGGTTTTTTCCCCTCCCACCTTCCCCTTTTGCATTTTTGCACAACCCTTGTGTTCTTTTGTCCCTCCACCCGAATCTGAATTTTACATTTCTTGTCCTCTTAAACATGTCCCCTGAGCTTGGGGTTCTGCCTCCTCTGATGCTTTTTAAACCCTTTTTCATCTTGGTTGGTCACCCTAAGTATTTCCATGGCTTGAACATTTCCTTTTCACTGTTTCTCTCTGTCTTCCTTTGTTGTCTTTTTAAAAACCCTCTTTATGGGCCTTTGTTTTTTAAGATCAGAAATCTCAGTTTCATGGTTTCCCTTTTCCCGTTTATCCACTTTTACTAAATTAACCCCCGGGGTTTTTTTTTCTTTAAAATTTTTGCCGATTTCTGGTTTTAAACAAAGCGTGTCTCCCCTATGGGGGATAATCAGGGAAATTAAAAATTACTTTTTTAGGGGAACCAAATCCCTCTCTGTTTGCAGAGTTGGTCAATTTTAAGGGTTATTTCCCCTCTGTTCACCAACAAGTTTCTTCTCATTTTAATTTAAAAAACCCCCCAGGGCTTGTATTATCCATAAACTGCTAAACCAACCCTGGGACATAATGCCCCTTTTTCTGTGTCTCTTGGCACCAGTATGATTTTCTGTTTGGGCATGTGTCTCCTCCGGAAATAGGCTTTTCTGGTTGCTTGTTCCCCCAAAAATCACCATCTGCCTGTTGTAAGATGGGGGGTTGAATGCCAGGGGTAAAAATTTTTTTTGTTGTTTCCACCCCGCTACTTTTAGACTGTTTCCCAAAACCCCTGCTTGGACCCTCAGCTCTTCTACTTTCTCTCCTACCATCTGTTTTTGCATGTGGTCTGAAATTTAAATTTCATCCAAGGGAACTTGGATATAATTTAAATCTAATGGTTTTTATTCAAACTACTAAACCATCTGGATAGAAGGTGCTCGGATGTTTCAGGACATCCCAAAGACCTCACGCCCCGGCACCTTCCACCTAATCCATCATTTGTGGGCGGCATGGTGGCTCAGCGATTAGCACTGCTGCCTTGCAGGGACATGGCTTACATTTTTTTTTCTCCCATAATTCTCTCTTATTTTTAAAAGGATATTCCCACCTCCCATACCCAGGTAAATATGTGGTACAACCCTTCAGGCTATGTCTCCTCTGCACACAAAAACAAAAAACACTGAAAAAACGACTGAAAACAGGTCCCATATACTTCAATAGTAAAAAGGTTCTGGTGTCCCCACAGAACTTTTTTTTTCTGCTCGTTTTTTTTTGGCTGGTCGTTTTTTGAAACATGTTGCAAAAAATGACTGAGCAGGGCAGAAAATTTACTGTTGGAGTCTATATAAAGCACTGGATGTTTTTTGGTGCTTTGCATTTCTGCAAAAAAAAGTGCGTAAAAACGTGCAAAAAATGCAAAACGCAAAAAAACTGGCGTTTTTTCAGCAGCTTTTCACAGGCAGTGGACAAAAAACTCAGTTTTGTAAATGTTTTTAGGATTTGGATTTCAGTGACTCTTTTGTCCAATGTTGTGTAGACATAGCCTCACTGTCCATGTTCTAGGGGAAGTTCTCTTTTATGGGAGTCCTGAGCATTGCCAAGTGCTTACTTGGGACTCATATAGAAGAGAATGGAGAGAGCTGCACAAGTACGGCCACCGATCCTTTCAGTGTAGTCAGGGCACAAATGAGAACGGGGTGTAGGGACCTCTGTTAGTGAGATAGGTGAAGGCTCCAAAGGTAGGACTCAGCTATTAGACACTTATGGCACAGCCTGTCTATATGCCATAAAGGTCTGAGATGAGAAATGTTGTCCAACTAATCATACAGTTATGTGTTTAACAAAGTAAAGACAAATTTCAGACCAGAATTGGTTTATCTAAAAAAAAATTACAATATTGTACATTTTCATCCCCAAAACTACATCCATTGTGGAATAAGTAAACAGCCCTGGTTATGTAAAGGGGGGAGGGGGGTCTCGCAAGACAATGAGGACCCTTGACGTGGGTTGCGAGCTTACATATCTTGGCCAAAACTAGATGTAAACATTTTAATTTGTAATAAATTCTACTGTTCCATACATAATTAATTTTGGGATGTTGCTGTACGTGTGGCGCCCATGGGGAGTCGGACAGTCGGCCTCTTCATACAATACTACATTGTTCTCTACATGGCATTGTCATTGATACTCCGTACTGGGAGCACATATGGCGCACTGAACAGTTAGTATTGGGGCTGGTGGAAGTGATATGCTCCTCTGATTTCTCCAATTGTATTAATTTGCACCCAGAAATCAGATTTCAATGAATTGTAACGGAATGTTCCAGTGATGGGAGATTTATTGGGGATCTCTATAATACCAGGGCAGGGAGGAGAATGAGGGAACTGGACAAGTTTGCATATTTTGGCCAAGATATAAACTAATACCTCATTAATGTTATTTAATTAAGAAAAAAACAAAAAGTTTACAAGACGGGATTTTTATTTTTTTTTATAAATTAGAGCTATATAAGGCACGTGGATCCAGAATAATTATAGGGATTCTTTCAGACAATGAGGTCAAGGGCAAAATTATTAAAGCAGCTTCTGCATGGAGGAACTGAGCCTCACATCATTTTGACACCATAGATCAGGCATCCTCAAACAGCGACCCTCCAGCTGTTGGGAAACTGCAACTCCCATCACTCCCACTGTTATAGATTATATAAATGTATGATGGGAATTGTAGTTTCCCAACAGCTGGAGGGCCGCAGTTTGAGGATGCCTGCTATAGATCATAGATGACGGCTACCTCCCTCAGATGAGGGCTACCTGATAGATGACCTCCCCCCTTGCTGCGCATTGATCTCTGTACAGGTCACTAAGCATCCACACAACACGCTCCCATAAAAGTCATTGAGTCGTCTCCTGACACCAGTTCCTTATGTCCATGTGGCTGCTGTAATGACAAATTATTGAAACAAACAACAAGAAAGGGCAAGAGTCCTGGGTAGGTTACATTCTACATGTAATAAAAGGAGTGGTATAATAAATACATGGTGCTAATCCTGTCCAGGGGATTACCCATTGTGCTGACAAAGGAAAAATATATAAATCTGCCTGGACCCACCCATTACCCACCTTTCATCTTAAGCCACTAGATTCATGTGACAAGAGCAGCTAGTGGAGACCATGATGAAGTGGGGATGTTGCTGATCACTTCAGGCTGTATATGTTTTGTGGTCTCGGGTTATGAGAAATACTAGGCCTCTTACATTTTTAAGACACTTCTGAAACAGGAAATGTAAGGAGCAAGTCTATTGGTCCCGGGCAGTGAGTGTTTCAGAATGGGTGCAGCACGGGAGAAGTCCAGCAGAAAAGAGTAAGATAGGGCTGTGTCAAGTTTTTATGCAAAAAGTAAACTGGCGACCTCTACACTGCCACATAATGCAAATTCTGAAGAAAAATGTCACAGAATGTGCTGTAAAATTATTATTGATTGCAGGATAAAAGACTCAGGAAAATCTACCTCTGAGACCAGATCGGACCCCGAAATATTTAAAGATCACGGCACAGAGTTAGAAAGATCCGAGACCAGATCCAAAGATAAAAATAGACCCCATGCTAGAGCCTAAAATATTTACCCCACACTAAAGACAGACCAAAAGTTTTACGAACATTACACCTTTGATATTCTGCCCTTTAAAAGGATTGTCCAGGGAAGGAATGAGATAAATAAGGGCCGGCTTACCTTACCAGCCAGCTTCATCCAATCACTGAGCTCCGGTCCTGCTGCTCCCGGCCAATGACGTCACGTTTATTGTTTACATGATCCTGCAGCCAATCACGGGTCTCAGTGGGCTCTTTCTATTTGAATGGCACGTGACCCCTGAGGCTACTGATTGGCTGCAGGGTCACATGCTGACCATCGTGATGTCATCGGCTGGTGCCATGGGACCGAAGCTCAGCGATGGAACGGAGACAATTGAAAAGGTGAATCTTTTATTTTTTTCAGTTTCACCCCTTCTCTCATTTTTCTACCTGTTTTTACAACCCCTTTAATTATAAGAAAAGACAAGTAACTGAGTAGTCTACTAGTTAGAACAAAAAATATTTGTCAGCGGCAATCCTTTATGTACATAGCAGCAGTCATGATGTGCTGCACTTACTGGCATCATCATGGACGTTTTTCTGTGCAGTGTAGACAGAGCCTAAGGAAACAGTGTGACAGAGTTTACCTGTTGCTTAAGCCTTCTCCTCTATAGCACACAGGCATCTGTATCACACTGCTGCTGGTGTGCACATGATGTAGATTTACAGGTTCCCCCCTGCACTGTGTACTCTCCCAGCTCAGGAACCTACAACTATCATTACTGTGATTCATCAAGCTGTCATGTGCCGACTTGGCCCGACTTCAGAGCTGTCTTAAATTGCAAGTACTTTTTTAAAAACTGAAATACAGGTGAAATGCTTTGGTTTTCCTAATGCAGCTTATTTGAGAAAGTGTTTGTATTTTAGTCTTCTGTTACTTCATGAGGTTTGTCTGAAGGTGATAGGTACTCTTTAAGGTGGAACAACGTAAGAAACACCCCTAAATAGACCGCAGTTTGGAAACTACGCTACTTAAGGAATGTATCCAGGGGCGTAGTAAGTAGACTGACCCTACAGGTGTTTCACAGATTTTTTTAGCATTGGGCCCTGAAAATAAACAAATTAAGTTTTTCCTATTCATATACAGTTTTAGCTCCAACTTTCTTATTTTTACAAGAAATGTTGGAGAAAAAAAATGTATTCTGCAATTTCTTCCAGATTTGGTAGTACTCCACATATGGGAATAAATCACTATTTGGACACATGGCAAGGTGTACAAGGGAAGGAGTGCTATCTGGATTTTTGAAAACAGACTTTGGTGAGTTCCATGTCACATTTACAAAGCCCCTGAAGTACCAGTATAGGTAAAACCTTCCAGAGGTCATAAGATTTTGTAACACAGCACATCTTAAAGGGGTTTTATTGTTTGAAGCGTTCGTACACTTGAGCTCTTTCTATCAGTTTCAGTTTCAAATCCAGGGGCGAAACTCTTCTCTCAGTAGGCCTGTATTTCCTGCCAGGAGGTGAGTCTCCCCTCACTGAAGAGTTGTGACATCATCATTCTGTTGTTAGCAGAGGAAGGGGGAGGTTGTCAGCTTTGAAGCCCTCCTGTTTTGCTTCTCATGTCTGTAGAGCTGTCACCTGCCTCCCAGGCTGCACAAGCTCAGAGCACAGAGCCCACATTGCTGGAATCAGCTATACATACAGTCTGAACTGATGAAACACATGTGAGGAATGCACACTTCTCCTCTCCTCCCTCTCTGTTATCAGGCAGGAGCTAGAGCAGACTGTAGAAGGCTGTTATATGGGGGGAGAACAGTGTATAGGGCTGTGTTATATGAGGGGAGAGAGAATCTGGCAGTTATATACACAGCCTGAACTGATGAAACAAGTATGAGGAATGCTCTCTGCCCCCTTCCTCCACCCCCTCTGTTATCAGGCAGGAGGGAGAGCAGGGTATAAGACTGTTATATGAGGGGAGAGCAGTGTATAAGACTGTGTTACATGGGAGAAGCACAGGGTATATGACTGTGTTATATGAGGGGAGAGCAGTGTATAAGACTGTGTTATATGAGGGGAGAGAGAATCTATCAGCTAGATAGTCAGTAATTACCCAGATCATTCACCTTAGAGCTAAGAGATGAGTGTAGAGTCAGCAGCCATCTCAGGCAGTTAGTTTAACTTTTGAGTCACACAGCTCAGTGGGGAGTAGGCACAGAGTGCAGGCAGCCAATCACAGAAAAAGGGGGCGTGTCACGACCAGCTGAAGCAGAAATAGCTATAAATGCACAGTTTAGCTCATATCTACTATACTAAGTGACTTAGGTAAAGCAAACCAATTACAAAAGTGCTTATTTTTACTGTCCCCATCATTAGTGACATGATCTTTGTAGCGAGAAAAACCCTTTAAGGAATTCACATTGGTTTGTAGTGTGCATTTTGAACCCACAGGTGTTTCACAGTTTTTTAGCATTAGGCAGTAAAAAAAAAGGCAATTATGTCATGGTTTTTTGGGTTTAATTTTTACATTTGCCAAATGGTATAAATGACATGATATGTTTATTATTCGCATTAGTACAATTACAACAATATAAATTTATATAGTTTTTATGTTGTTGCCATTTTGGGGTTCGTTCATGTGACGCTTTCATTTTTTTATATTATGGTTTTTGGTAGGAAGAATGACCAAAATACAACAATCCTGGTAGTGTTTTTCATTTTTACTTTTTACAGCGCTCATAATACAGTATAAATGACATGTTAACTTTGCTCAGCGGTTGTTACGATTAAAGCAATACCAAATTTATTTGTGTGTGTGTCCAACTATTTTTACACAATGAAAACACTTAAAAGAAAAAAAGAAAGCATGTTATTGCATCACCTTTAGCAAGATAAGTTGATAATTTCATTGGTATCATTTTGGGAGTTACTTGGCTTTTTGATAATTTTTTAATCCATTTTTTGGAAGGTAATATGAACTAAATATAGCAGTTTTGGGAAGTTGAATGATCAAAATACAGAAATATTGTTGTAGAGGAGACACTACCAAATATTTTTATTTCTTTACGATCCTTTTTATTTATATATTTATTTATGTTTTCAATAATAAGAACTTGTATTAGGAAAAGGATAGCATGTGTTTTTTACTGTATTTTTTGTTCTCACTATGGGACTAGAATCAGCAATCATTTGATTGTAGCATAATACATTGCAGTACATGGCTGTACTGCTATGTATTATTGAATTGTCATTCACCTGTGTCCAATCTGTGGCTGAGGCAGGTTATCAGAGCATATGTTCACACAATAGAATTCAGAAGAGGATACGACTCTGATTTTATAAGGCATTTTATTTTCCTCCTGTACACAATACTGGAATTCAGTGCCAAGGAAAGTCATAAAATCCATGAGGAATAATGTTGGAATACCGTTGGATTGGATGCTGATTCTGAGACAAATTCAGCGCTGAATCCAACCCATAATCAGCATCAAAATCCATTGTGTCAACATACCCTAAGCCTGCTCGTTACATTTCCAGGTGCCTGTGATTGCTCTGATATCCTGGCTCTTATTTCAATTGATAATCTATGTCTGCTTTCATTACTCTCCTGCCTCTTGATTCAGTTATTACATACTCTCTTGGTATTTGACCCCGGCTACCGTGACTATGATTTGCTCCCCATTTTCCTTTGTCTTGTATCCTTCTTTATTCCCTTGTTTGTTCTGTCTGTCCTTCCCACTCGTGTTTACCTTTCAACACTCTTTGCAGATGCAACCTAGGCCTTTAGTAGCAAAATCCATCATGCTTTGCAGTGGGCTCTGGGGAAAACCTAAAGGGAACATTTTATGCTGATACCCAGAAGATGTTGGAGAGCAGCTAACTTGTTGGAGTAGGTTTTCTTTGTTCTGAATTGTTTTTTGACCATTTGGGGAATTGCTTGAGTAGCAATTTCACTTTAGAGAGTTGCTTAGTGGCAAATCCCTAACAGATACATCAGGGAGGGTTATGGGGGTTAATCAATATACAACTGTTTAGGCAAACTTTTTTTGTGCAAAAAGTTGTGAACTTTTGGCATTTTTATGCTGCTCTCAATACTTTTTGTATGTTAGGTAGGGATTAATGGGAGGGAGCCCCTATAAGTTTACTATAGTTTACAACAGAAATTTGATATAAATTGTAGAAATCTATGCAAGCTTATAGGTGCAGATTTCAGTTCCTGGGGCACAAACAGTTTCATAGATGCAGTAAATACAGTATATTATGTGCAAAGTAGAGCCATATTTAAAAGTAGCAGGTTTGAATCTACACAGTCACTCTTTTTTTCTGTAACTCAGGCCTTAGTTGTATTTTTGAAATGGTAACATTTTCATCTTGAAGCAGCTATAACTCGTTGGCCTAACCTACATGATGACAGTGGCTCCATTTCTCACCATCCTATTCAAAGAGGGGTATTGAGGTTTTTGACCCTTGTCTGATAGAAGACCTTGATGTTGCTGTAAAGCAACATATTTTGACCCATCCCCAATTGTCTTGTCTTCTCCAATTGTTGCTTAATATACTTAAGATTTTAATTGGGAAGAATGTGAATTATTTTTGCATTTGTGCAATCTCCCCATGCATTATACTGTGGCTTTTCTGCATGCTGGTGTGAACAGATGTTAAGTTGGTGTGCATTTTTTTTTATCATCTAATTGTTCCCCTAGCAGTGGGGTATGTGAGCTGTTGCTCTACAATTAGCTGCACCTGTCAATTTTTCCCAGTTAGCATAAAGGTCAGAGTTGCCAGCTTATGTGTTCAGTTTGGTCCAGCCATTGAGCTTTGAATATGGCCCAAAGAATTGAAGTTTTTGTTTATGCACTACTGAACACTAGTGATGAGCGATTAAGTTCCGAACTATCGTCTCGGGATCAATAGTCTGATATCGGCAATTATATCCCAAGACTTAATTTCCGATAGTCGAATAAATAAGATTATCGCCGATTACCATTAAAGTCTATGGAGAGAACAACACCTTCATTCTTACACCAAACAGGGCTGGAAAGACAGAATTAACATCCACAACAGTCAAATGGATTGTGCTACATCTGTCGGGCAACACACTTAGGTTATAAAGGCCACAGAAAAAAAGTCACCAGACCATATCACTATCCCTGTCTTGTACCACAGCATGACCCTTAAACCTGCAAGACCCTCAAATTAAAAAGTGCCAAAAGGCAGTTAATATTTGAACCTCATATTTACTTAAACTGGACATTGACTATCCCTGGCCTGGAATGCAGCAATGACCCTTAAACCTATCCTGAGCCCAGATTAAAAAGTGCCTGAAAAAGGAGTCTTTGAAAACACCATTTTTAGTTGAACTGGACAATTGACATAATTTATTATTATTATATATTTTTGAGCGCGCCATGGTTCCAGAGCGCCTTTCCTGGGCCACAGCATGAGCCCCAAAACTCAGCATGACCCCACAGATTCAAAAGTGCCGGAAAAGGAGTCTTTGAAACCACCATTTTAGTTGAACGGACATTTGACTATACCTGTTCTGTACCACCGTTATGACCATAAACCTTTCATGAAACCCACAGATTAAAAAGTGCTGGGAAAGGAGTCTTTGGACCACCATTTTAGTTGAAACTGGACATTGACTAAACCTTACTGGGTTAACCAACATCTGTTCAAGCCTTTCCTGTAGCCTTTCCTTGTAACAATTCAAGGAACTATAGTATCAAGCAAATTTTAGTACATGCCAGTTTTTAGTAGTTTAATTCTAGCAAACACATTTTTAAAATAGGATGGAAATACCACCAAGTCTTTGTTCTCTTTTTATTTTAATTGTAATTAAATGGTTGTCTCACTACAGGGATTACTAGCTATTTTTAAAGAACTTTCTATTGGCAAAAACAAGACCCTTTTGCAATGAACAGCACCAACACCCTGTCCACTTTAGACAATTGTGATGAACAAAATGTCTGTTTAAACCACATTTTTTAGAATAGGACCTGTATATAGCTGCATTTCTGTCAGGGCTAAGCTGTGCTCAGGCTGCAGACAGGCTGCAGCAGCTGATGCACGATCCCACCCTTGAACACTTTGCTGCTGACAGCTCTGTGAGTGACAGACCCCAGCCACGTCCTGACAGTGGCGAGTGCAACCAGCCAAAGAGGACCTGGAGGCCGTCCAATCAGCTGGTTCTGATTTTGTGGCTTTGTGTTCCTATTTGATATTGACCCTGACTGTCTGACTATTCTTGCTTCTCACGGCCCAAGCACTTTAGCATCGCAGGGACTGTCACCCCCGTTGCCGCCTGCCGCCTAGGGCAGCACGTCAAGTAGGCAGGGACAGTGGGCTGGGTTCCAGTCAGGGCTCACTGTATCTCCCTTGACGTGACAATTTCACAGCAAAATGCCCCCAAAAATTCAAAACATGACCCTTGAGCCACTTTTGACAATTGTGAAGAACAAATGTCTGTTATAAATCCACATTTTTTTAGAATAGAATTGTAGTATAGCTGCATTTCACAGCAAAATGCCCCCAAAAATTCAAAACAAGACCCTTGAGCCGACTTTTGACAATAGTGGAATGAACAAATGTTCTGTTAGAAACCACATTTTTTTAAAATAGACCTGTAGTATTGCTGCATTCAAAGCAGCATGACCCACCACTTAAAAATTGTGAAGGGATGAAATGCCACTTAGAAGCCACAATTTCTTGGTCCAAATGGACCATGATTAATAGTGTATCTCACAGCAACAAGACCTCGAAAACCATTGACAATGTGAAACAAGTTTAAAGATAAATGAGTAAATGGAATACTACGGTTTTTGTCATGAAACCATGTTGTCCTTTTGCATTCTCCACACCGCCAAACCAGCAATATGATCTTTTTGGAACTGATGAATAAAAAGTGCAGATAGAAAATGATCAAATTTAAAAACCATTGTTTCACGAGGACCATTTCTGTTTGGAAAAGATGTAAAGTAGACCGGCAAACTAATCGTTGACCTCGGCAATTGAGGGGCCACAACATCATCAGTAGGTCCCTGCCTGAATTCATCCTTGAGATGATTGTCAAACAATCAACATTATCGTGGAAAGCCGGATGCGTTTGTCCTTAATGACACCTCCAAGCTGTGTTGCCTGAAGGTTCGCTCCTCATATGACGCTGGCTGCTGGGGCAGACACACCTCTATGGCGTGGCGAGCGAGCTCAGCCTATTCCATCCATTTTTGGAATACCCAGAAAAGTCGATGGGTCCGGAACACATCCAAAAACATCGGTGTTGAGCACGCAGAAAGTCTGCACCATGATCTTGCAGCAGGTCACTGTGTGTTGGATTTGTGCACTGCATTACATGCGTTGGTGAGGTGGGTAAATAAAGATTGCCAAGGTCACCCATTAGGTTTCTGCCACATTGCCTGCTGCTGCTGCCCGATGCAGCTACTTGGCACATCTACTGCTGTCACGCCGCTGACGTGTTGTTCCACCCGTGACATTTGAAGGAACGTTTGAAGCCAGAACGAAAATCAGATGTCTCCAGTTGATCAACTCAGCAAGGCCACCATTCCTGCATTTTACTCTCTACTTGCGTGAGTGGAAGGAAAGTGCTAAGGGTTTAGGTTTTGTACCGGGGGATCCAGGAGGGGTGGCCACCCAGAAACTGTTGTTCATTTTGATGCCTTAATGCGAGGATCAATGTTTGAGGAAATGGAGCATCAATCACATCATGTGCGAGATGAAGCCCTTTGATTTCCAAGCCTCTGAGGGTCGAGGGGCACTAGCAACCCTGATCTTCCTCATCTTCCTCCTCCGCCTCAAATCGCGCCAACCTTCTTACTAAGGCAGGACCTCGGTAACTGTCGGTGTCCTAGGAATACCTTCCTCCTCCGCTTCCACCCGGCAACAGCTTCTACACAGCCCTGATTTGCCTCAGATGAATGCACCCTGAGATCTATGCGGCCGCCTTGACTAGCCTTGGACCCCGAAACCACTGCCTAATGAAGAACCGATAACAATGTAAACTGTCCGGCCTAGTGGATTCGACGAATGAGAAAGGCCCCGTGTCCGCAACAGTGCACTAGCAGACTGATGTATCAGAGTAGTCCAACGATCGTTCCTAGAACTAAGACACCATAATGCTCATGCTGACAAGGGCAATGTCCCCCGCTGACCATATTTTGGTTGCATTCTTCAATACTGGCAAGGATGTGCAGAGCTCTTTGCACCTGCACTCCACTCTCGGTGGCTCAACACCCTAAGGTTCTGCACCGCTGCTTGTCAGCCAGTGCACTTCGTACTGCGTAATGGATTGCGCTGCTGCCACATTCCGCATGGAGCATGTGGAGGGTGAAGCACTTGTTCCAACGTCAACAATGAGACTGTTGAATGGGGGAGGCCGAGCGAAGCTACAACGCAGCCAGGTGGGACGAACCATGGTGGAACGGCGGATATCGGAACTCAGACCTCGAGCCCTTCCTCATCAGCATCCAACCCGGTACGCTTTAGAAATTTCTGGAACGACGAGGTTTCATGACATGTTGCAGGCAAACAGGGATTGCTACCAGCCAACCGATCTAGGTGCTGCCAGCAGATTTTGTACCGTTATCCAATAGCACACGCGGAGCCCCACCTCACCTTGCCTGGCACAGGGTCTTGTCACCCTGCGCAGCGCTCGGTCCCCGTTGCGGAGAGACGTCCACCGCTCGAGACCTGTGTGTGTGACAGTCCTCCAAAGACAGATTAATTTCAACACGGCCAGGTTTTCTCTGGGACATATGATGCCACCATAGACCTTGGGGGAAAGAGCCCTGTCACCATCCTAGCGGTTTTTTGAAGAGCTGTGGTGCCAAGCCTGAGAGCCACCGTCACCAACAGAGACATCCACCCAGCTCACACCAGTAGGAGCTGTCACAGTAGATTAGCGGCCTTGTCCATGCTTACGTAGTCCATTAGTGTCGGTGAGACCAGATGGACTTTTCCAGACAAAGATGCAGACCAACAGTCCTTGAAATTTTAGATGACACGTGGCTGGCCAGGGCAGGGACGGCTTTATCTGGCAAAGAAATGCCTGCTCGGCATCTGTGAATAGGGGCAGGCAAGGGCCATAATGTGGCGGAAACCATCTGTTGTCCACCAGACGGAAAGGCAACTTTTCAAGCCAAAAGCCTGTCAAGAAGCCGACATTCAGGCTTTTGGCTTTTGGGATGAGTTTGGGATTACAAGTGTTTTCTTCAGCTCCCAAACCTGAAGACAGAAGGCTGGCTGCTAGACTGGCTGCTGTATCTGGCGTGCAGGTCGTCACACAGGCAGAAGTGTAGAAGGGTAAGGATGGAGACCTCTAGTGGTCTGGTGGTACTCGGCCGCGAGCGGTGAGGCTTAAGCGTTAGGCTGATCCCTGAAACATCAGGACTCTGAGAGATATGGGCAGCTGAGGAACGTTTGGTTGTGGCGGAGGCGGTGGAGACAGAGGGTGTTGTACAGTGGTTGGAAGCCTTGCATCAGTTGTGGCCTTTTTGGCCAAGTGTTGCCTCTATATTTCAACTGCATTGCAATCGCTGCAATGCTGACTAACATGTTGTGTGGTAATAAACACCTAAGATATTCTAGCCTCTACGGATGCGTTTACGGCAAAGGCGCATATGAATATTCCCCGCTGGTGAATCAGAGGAGCTTGCTCAAAAGCATGGCCTAGGCTTGATAGGCGTCATTGGACCTTATTGACGGCGATAAGTGAGGAGCGGGGTTCTCCTGGCTGAGCCGTGGGCTGCGGAATCATCACATGCGGACTTCTGCATCCCCCTCTCCGTTTTTGAGGCAGGACCCCTACAGACACTACCCCATCGACTTCCCTCCCGTCCAGTGATGAAGCGCTCGCAAGCAATTCTGCCTGAAAAGACCCACGTTTGGGATCCGCAATGTCGTCATCATCATCATCATCAACACAGTTTGACTTTGTCCGTCCGACATTCTGCTCCAGGAGCTGCGGGCTACAAGCAAGAGGCACTGTAAGGGCCTGTTGCCGATCCCCCCGGGATTTTAGCCGATTGACCGGCTTCCTTCTCACTCCTCAAATGGCATCGTAACTTGGGCATCCAGAGCAATACAAAATCATCCTCACTGGCCTCTTGATCTTTTAAACATGCCTCTGACCCCCACCGCATTTTGTCATCAAAGAGTCTTCAGAAAATGGATAATCCACAGTTGTGGGTTACAACGAGTTGACATTTGGCTGCCTTCGCATCATGTCGGACGGATGCGATTGAAGCTGGAGACGACAGTTAAGGCCGAGACAGGGAGGACGAGGAGGTAAGATGCTGGATGCAGGTTGCATTATTAACCACTGAAGAACATATTGGCGACGCTATACGTTACTGAGATTCACAGGGCCCTGACGGTCTGCAACCACAATCCACGGCTGCTTGGTTATTGTCCGCCAGCACTGGAATGAAGGCACCATCTCTCTACCTCTACCACCATGTCCAACCCCTCTTTGCTCGCTATAACTCACCTGCATTTCGCTCCATGTTCAGAAGATAAAAAATTTAGAGAGAAGGTATGGAAGAGTATTGGAAAGTCCTCTTATTAAAAGGAGCGGGGCAAATCACAGCTATTCTTAAATCCCTCTAATTTTCCTACAGCAACTAGGATTAGAACTTAAATTTTCTGCGAATACTTAAATGCGGAAGAACCCGAAAGACAAAATCAAACAGAGTTCCTCCTTCAGTCCCAGGGATTTACAAATGTGCCCAGTAGTGACTAGGAAATAAATCGATTTTTATCAACAAAATATCATAACAAGTGCCGCTAAACTGAGATTCAACGAGCCCAATAAAACTATTCATAAGTTTACACGGATGAGAAATATGTGGATTTTTTGCAGCAATGACAAAACGAGAACAGTTGCTAGAAAATTTTGTCATACAACGTGGCTATAGAAAAAACTAGGGCCGCCACCATGTGCAAGTACACTATTAAAAAACTATTCCGATAATTATAAGGTATTTTTTGCACCTATCAAATACACCTGCGGTAACTACAAAATTGCTGTATTGAAATTAAGTGCAAAGGGTGCTCAATAGAACAGCTGGCATGCGCCATAAGTGAAAAAAACACCTATCTGAAATGTATGCCGATAACAAAAGGTTTTCATTTGCCACCTATCCAATACACTGCAGGTGACTACAAAATTGCTGTATTCAAATTTAAGTGCAAACTGTAAACCAGCATCTAAGGACAAAGCCTGGCCTGCCTCCAAATTGAAAAAAAAAACACCTAACTGAAATGTATACGATAATAAAATTATTTATGCACCTATCAAATAAAATACACTACGGTAACGACAAAATTGCTGTATTCAAATTTAAGTGCAAGGGTTGGCTCTGTGGAACAAGCTGGCCTCGCCAAAGTGAAAAAACATTACCTATCTTGAAATGTATACGGAAAGATAAAAGGTAATTTTTTCACCTAACAAATCAACTGCGGTGACGACAAAATTGCTGTATTCAATCATTTAAAGTAAAGGGTGGCCTCTGTGAACAAAGCTGGCCTCCGCCAAAGTGAAAAAAACACCTAACTGAAAATGTATACGTAATAAAAGGTAATTGTTTTTGCTACCTTTATCACATACAACTGGCGGTGACGGACAAAACTTACTGTATTCAAAATTTACAGTGCAAGGTGGATCTATAGACCACAGCTAGCCTGCGCCAAAGGGAAAAAAACACCCTATCAAAATGTATATATACGGATAATAAAAGGTATTTTTGCACCTATCAAATACACCTGCGTTGACTGACAAAATTGCATAGTTATTCAAAATTAACAAGCAAGGTGCTCTATGGACAAAGCGGCCTGCGCCAAAGTGAACAAAAACACCTAACTGAAATGTATACGGATAATAAAAAGGGTATTTTTTTTGCACCTATCAAATACAACTGCGGTGACTGACAAACTTGTCAAGCAATTCAAATTTTAAGTGCTAAGGGTGGATCTATGACCAATAGCTGGCCTGCGCCCAATTGAAAAAAAACATGCTATCTGGAAATGTATACGATACTAACATGTGGAGTTTTAGCACCTATCAAATACACCTGCGGTTACTACCAAATAGCTGTTTTCAAATTTAAGTGCAAGGTGGCTCTTAATGGGACAAAGCTGGCCCTGCGCCAATGTGAAAAAAAACAACTATCATCTGAAATTGTGAACGATAAAAAAAGTAATTATATTTTTCACCTATGAATACACCTGGGGGTGACTACAAAATTAGCTGTAATTCAAATTATAAGTGCAATGGGGCTCTGTGAACAAAGCTGGCCTGGCGCCAATTGAAAGAAACACCGTATCTGAAATGTATACGGATAATAAAAGTATTTTTTTTGCTACCTATCAAATACACCCTGCGGTGACTGACAAAATTGCCTGTTTCAAATTTAAGTGCAAGGTGGATCTATTAACAAAGCTGCCTGCTCCAAAGTTGAAAAAAACACCTATCTGAAATTATACGGATAAGTAAAAGTGGGAGTTTTCCACCTATCAAATACCACCAGCGATGACGACAAAATATGCTGTATACAAAATTAAGTGCAAGGTGGATCTATGAACAAAGCTGGCCTCGCGCAAGTGAAAAAAACACCTATCTGAAATTGTTATACTGATCATAAAAGTGGAGTTTTGCACTATCAATACACCTGCGAGTGACTACAAAATTGCTTTATATCAAATTTAAGTGCAGGCTGCACAACATACAAGTTATATTTCAACCAAAAAACTGGCCAAAAAGTGTTAATAAAAACCAATCAATACAGGGTCTAAACTCTAAACACAGTCTGGGCAGCACAATATCCACGTCTCCTTTAAAGAGCCTGTCTGTATGTCATGGTTTCACCCGCAGCCCCGCCCCCCCACCCACGCGTCTGTACCAGCGCTATATATGCTCCATTAAAGAACTCAGCCTAAGGTAACTAAAATCTGCAAATCTCTATTCTACCTAAGTTCTAAATGTTCACAGCTAAAAGCATAGAATGACTGATTGAACAAATAGAACAGTTTCGCATGTACCTGTTTTGAGAGAGACCGAAGCACACGTCCTGCTCATATGAGACACATACACACAATGATCAAGAACAGGAAGGGCTATGTTCTATGTAGATCTGAGGTCATGTGGATTTTTCCCAGCCAATCGCAACATACACATCCAAATTTAAAAATATATTATATATAAAAACAAACCCATTCTCCGCACACTACCAGCTCTACCCTGCTCTATTCTTAAGCCTGATTGCTGGCCGCCAAAATGACCAGGAAGCGCTGAAAAAAAAAAAATGGCCGCGATTTAATAATTATGCGCAAGAATTTTAACCTAAATTAATCGCGTGAACAAAAAAATCCGATCAACATAAAAACCGTGCCGATTTCAACTTTGTCGATAATAATCGCTCAACACTACTGAACACTCCACAGGCCACTTAGGTTCTTCCACTCAAAATGTATCAAAACATGTCTTGATGGAACTTAAGTTGTAAAGAGTCATGATGTAACAGGATAGTTCCTGTTGCCTCAAGGCCAGAAGAACTTTAAATTGAACAGTGTATTTCGTGAATTAGAAGCTTCATGAAAATAAACGTTGAGACAAAAGGGGTCACCTAAATTGTTCATAATTGTTCAGGTGTCTCAAGTAAATAATCAATGACTGTGTTTGAAGTCTTGGGGATTACAAATGCACTCATTGATTCCTCACTTTCTAAACAGTTTAGATAAGTGAAAGAAGCTTGTTGGTAATAAAGGCAATTTAATTGGAGTGCAGTTAAAGCTGCACCAAAACTGCCCTGTGTGAACACACCCTTAGAGTAGATGTTGACATACTTTTGGCCATAAATTAGAGGTACAGGCTAATTAAGCACTAGCAGATGCATCCCAATTTGGCACATTGTGTTAAACTCCTTTACATCAAGCTAATTGCCAGTCACTTTTTTCAGCACCTACTTTTATAGGGTGCTATAAAGAGATTAATTTTTTGCTTGGATGTTTCTGTTAAAAGACTTACATTGTACACCCCTCACATTTTTGTACATATTATATCTTTTCATGGGACAACACTGAATATATGATACTTTGATGATACAATGTAAAGTAGTCAGTGTACCGCTTTTATACACAGCAATCTGAAAATGCCCTC
Organism: Phyllomedusa bahiana; assembly: GCA_025379985.1. Lineage (NCBI taxonomy): Eukaryota > Metazoa > Chordata > Amphibia > Anura > Hylidae > Phyllomedusa > Phyllomedusa bahiana. The sequence continues at coordinate 29,889 of JAODAL010043648.1, forward strand.
CAAAATCCAACGGCATTTTTACATAGTTGGACCGAGTTGCACCACCATTTTTTTGAGCATTAAAACACGGTCGCATTTTGAATTCCCGATGGCCCAGTACATAGACTGCACATGAATCTGACGGCAGTCCGGCAGAATATACAACATGTTTTATATTTTGCTGGATGATTTTAGTGTTTGGAAACCCTCAGTAAAAAATCTGTGCTGTGTAGACTACAGCACAGCTTTTCTATTGAGGGCTACACAACGTTGGGTACAGCTGGAGTGAAAAACCAACCAAAATCAAGTGTTGTGTATAACGCCCAAATGTGGAACAAAAAATGAGTAACCCCCAGGGAAAAGGACAAATTGTGCCCAAAGTATCAATATTTTGTGTGGAAAAGGGGGCACCATTTTTCCCCGCCCCTTTGCAGGAGTTCACAAGTTTTCAGGGTTTTAGCCTTGGAGTCCTCTTCCCCCCCCTTTATACCACACACAGAGCGGTGGATGTTATAGACCTTGCTCTCCTCCACCTTCTGTTTGCGGATACCCAACAGATGCTCAATAGGGTTTAGGTCAAGCACCTTCACAACCAAGGCAGTGATCATCTTGGAGATGTGTTTGGGGTCGATATCATGTTGGAATACTGCCCTGTGGCCCAGTTTCCGAAGGAGAGGACATGCTCTTTTTTGGAATAAAAGGACATCTTGAAGTGAGATTGTTTCCACACCCAAAATCCCGTGCTTCCCCATATAAAAATTCAAATTCCTTTTTCCCTTCTAATAAAAGCGTACAACTGACATAACACTCCAGATCAGCAGACGCATTTGGGGCACAAGCCCATGTTTGTTGCTACTAGTAATGCTCAAACATACATAGTCAACTGTGCAGCTATTCCCAGAGGACAAGGTCCGACAGACCTACCAGGTGCAGGGAAGCTGTAAACCAGCACATGGAGGCCATAACGTTTCCTGCGTGCTGCAGACAATTATATGTCCTATCTGCAAGTAACAGTGAATCTGATGGTTGCAAAGGGTTTGGGGAACACATATAAAGAACAAAGGAATTTTTAGAATTTCAAGTATTTGTTACAGAAGGATCAAAATATATTCGTAGTTGGACAGGTAAAAACGGGGCAGGGGGTTTTCACATAAACAGGAAAAAGGGGTCAAAGCAGCAATAAAGAGAACAGTCCAAACAAACTGGGTTTGAATTAAAAAAAATCCAGCGGCAATAGGGCAGTATTGACAGTGCTTCTGTCAGGGGCCACGTTCAAATTTAAAAGGGCTCTACTGATATAGTGCAAGATAGGAACTAGTAAATAGTGGAGGAGCCCAGATGTTTCAGCTGTATGGGGCTCTGAAATTACTGATGGCACCTCTGAAGATATTACTAACCAATAACACAGTTGCTGTTCACTAACTAATAGAGACCAATAACTCAAATCAGAAGGAAATAAAAAATGTTACTTTAAGGGCATGTCTCCACGGCACAGGTTTTCGGCCGAAAATGAGTACAATGGGGCTCTATGGAAAACCTGTGCAGCAGACCCCACTGCACGGGTTTTCTGCCCGGTGGCTTTCCCACCCGCGGGCCGCCTGCAAAACATTCTACATGCAATTCTTCTGTCCGGTTTTCGGACGGAATATGCTCAAGTGAATGTGAAGGGGGAGGGCTTTTCTCCACTCATCGCTGAGAAAAGCCATCCTCCCGTAGCCGTGAGCACGGCACACAAATCTGGTAAATAACGGTCAGATAAACCGACCGGTATTTGTCCATTGTCGTGTGAGCGCACCCTAAATAAGTCATAGTGAGTAAACATTGTTAAAAGAAGAAGCAGTAGGGTGCACTGGCCCTTTAATTGTGCAGAGCCCAGCATTGATGTACTCTATAGGGGCAGAGTAGGATGAAGCTAACAGATGGTGCTAGAATGAGAGGGTTGAGAAGGCTGGTTGCCACTGTTTGGAGTAACAAAAGGGGAGTAAGACACAGCAGTATCCACAGCTGGGCACCAGAGTGGGAGCGGGACGCAAGCAATGGTTGTAGGAGAGAACACCCCTATATCTACAACATTGGTTTTAGAATGTCGCTATAATATGTGTGGAATCCAACAAAAAAATCCTCTGTGCGTCTTTCTATAAAATTGGTGGCAAATAGAGACAGAGTAGGGGCTTCAGAGGCGTACATATTATTTTATGTAGAAGTGTTTATGAGGCTAGAAAACCCCTTTTCAAAGTCAAGAAACTTTACAAAAATGTTTATTGTTTGGTTAAAGATAAAGTGAATCTACATAAAAAGAGAGATTACTAACTTAAATATATATAGTCACAGAAATGATCACATTATCACTGAGAAGCAAGGCAAAAAGAAAACTAAAATAAAAAAAAATTCCTTGTGTTTGAGTCATTTCTAGAAAATTGTGATAAATACCATGGATGCTCCAGTTGCCTTTAGACCTGCAGTAATTTTTCCTTGCACGTTATGAGCTTTAATTTTCGATCACTGCTCCAATACGCAATCTTAACTGGACTTTCACAAAAAGGGAAAAAAAGGGTTTAGAAACGCTTTTGTCCCATTTCTTTTTGCATTTTTGTGGGAAGCCCCATTGTTTTTTTATTTTTTTTTTTTTTTTTCACTTTGACATGGGCACATTACAGAACAGAGCACTTAAACTGCCCCCTTTTTCTAGGGGGGGAAGAAAGAACGGGATTTTTGTGATATCCCGTTTTAAAATAACACTTTTTTCTGTAAAAATGCCCCCTCCGGATACTTTGTATAAAAACAAGAAAAAAAAGCCCTTTATTTTATTAACCATTTTAGTTTAATCCAAAGCAGTACATGTTTTGCAGGAGACTCTGCCTGTCTCACTTTATTCAGTTTGTATTGGGTATTTGTCAATGTCATTTCATGTCTGCAGAAAATTCATACGGTGTATTGCCAGTGTAAGTCTGTGTGTGTTTGTGTGCGTTGAAGGTCACGTGACTATTTTATCCGCTTTGTTGGACTAGCTGGACTTTTTTCCCCTTTTGCTTTTACTGATAACTTTTGGGGGGCAAAGTTTTATTTTACAGATGCATGGCAGAAACCCCCCCTTTTACTTTCAAAAGACTACAAAACGGATTGCATTCTTCACCAGCAGCAAAGGGCACAGGGGACCATGCAACTTAATTGTAGGTACCGTGTCAGCCATTTCTCAACTCCTTTTTTATTTATTAATTTTTTTTTTTTATTCTCAGCCTTACCCGGCTGGCTCCTTCTGATTCATGTAATTCATATTTACCACCATTTCTCTGTATCTTTGACTGCCTGGAGGTTAGACACTTGACATGCACTTAGACCCTTCAGTTAAACATTATACTTTAATGCTTGTATACAAACGTGCAAACTGGGACAGAATACTAAAGTGCATGTTATATGTGATATAACTCCTTTTTTTTTTTTTTTACAATTTTTGGGGGTGTATTTTATTTTCAAACCGTAAAATATAAATTTTATTTATTTTGTCTTAAGCCCATTTATTTTCATTTTGCTATCCCGGGAATATTTTAAACAGCATGCCAAATTTATAATCATAACACTAATATATTATCTGTCTGTCATCTATCTATCCATATATATTATAAATATTTTAATTAATATTAAAAAATTTAAAAAATAATACTATAAATTTGTTATATATATAAAATAAATGTATAATATAAAAATTTTAGAATAAAATATTATTTTATTAAAATATTATTATTATAAAATCTCCCTCTTTATAAATATATTATATAATTTATATT
>JAODAL010043649.1:0-33652 GCA_025379985.1 Phyllomedusa bahiana
GGAAAACAATGGCGCTCTAAAATAAATAATAATAATAATAATAATAATAATGATGTGGGGGTTGCGAACTATATGGACCCGAAGTACTACCTCTGGTACAGTCATCACCATGGTGGAAAAGTAGGCACTATGGACCTTATGTAGGAAAATTGTCTAGCAGTAAAACGGTCTTTGCTGCCCACAGCAACCAATCAGAGCTCAGCTTTTATTTTTCCAGAGCCCTATATGAAATGCAAGCTGAACTTTGATTGGTCGCTGTGGGCAACAAAGACAGTCTTACCGCTGGACCGTTTTCATGCATAAGGACCAATAGGTATGGCTCCATCATAGTTCTGATAGATGATGTGGGGGTTGCAGATGACAGGGACCTGAAACATCCGCTGTGGTACAGCCATCCCCATAGCGAGGGCCTCTGCTCACCTGAATCATGTAAGGCTTGTTTCCCATCTTTCTGATCTCGGACAAGTTTCTCATCTGCTGCTGGACCAGTGAAGCCTCAAATGCCACCAACATAAATAGGGTGAAGACGCTGTAATACCAGTACTCATCCAAGCACCAAAGTCCTACACAGAACACCTGCCAAAGAAACGATAAAGTCATAGATCTGACCAAACCAGGAACAGTGCTCCTACAATTGTCCGTCTATTCATGTCCCAGATTCATGTGTTATGTAAACCATAGTGTTGAGGGTATGTGAGGCTAACCCCCTCTAAGATGGTAAACCCAAATGCCTACGATGGAGTCAGGCTATGTTCACACAAATGATTTAAACAAAAAAAAAAAAAAAATTGGAGGAACATTGAAATAAATTCTGCAGCACTCTCGCAGTGGGTGTGCAGTCTGGTGTGGGTCCACACATGGACTTGCCCCACTAAATGGGGCTCATTCATGAGTGGCAATCCGCCTCCAAAAATTACTCTTTTTTTTTTTTTTTTTCAAAAAGCGGGTTATAATCTTGCACAGAAAAAAATTGCACTTTTTCATCATAGCCGCAAATTTCCACTGCAACTAATGGGAAGTAGTTTGTGGACAACTTTCTGCACGTACCATGTATAAGAAGAGAGGCGGGGGGGGGGGGGACACGACACACAACCCCCCCCCAAAAAAACATACTGCGTGGACATACCTTCAAGTGTTGCTATTAGGCCTTTTTCACACGGCTTATTTTTGGGACGTAATTCAGTCCGTAATTACGCGCCGAAGTGCGCCAATTACGGGCCAAATCCGTCCCAGTAACTACGTAATGCACAGTTCTCATAGAGAACCTTTTGCATGACGTCTCCTCTCCCTGCTCGGCGAATACGCCGAGGGGGAGATAAATGAAAAGGTCACTTTCTAGTGGCGTATACCGCCGCTAGCAATGACTGTCTATGGGCCGGCGAAGTGCCGGCCCCCCCGCTCCGCCCCCTGGCACACATGGGGTAATTGCGGGGGCGGGAAAATTTCCGGGCCCCCCAGTTAAACGTGTGGGAAAATAGCCTTAAAGTTTTATATTTTTAAAAGGGGGTTTTTCCAAAACTAATGTTGACTTGGGTTCCCCCAAAATGGGTAATCACTTTTTTAAAATTTTTGTTTATTAAAAAAAAGGAGCCTGTGAGAGCCCACAGCATTGCTCAGTCCCCCCTTTGTTTTTCCCGACAGTTTTTCATTTTTAAAACGACCCGGAGCTGATTGGGGGTGGGGTTTTTTTGCACTTCTTATCTGATTTACAGGGAAAAAGAACCACTTTCAAGGGGGCTGTGGAGAAAGAAACCTTTTTCTTTTTTTATTGAAAATCCACTGGTTGTAATGGAATTTTTTGACAAACATTGAAAAATGAACCCTTTCTTCCCGGGTCTGTGCTCACCCCCCCCTCTTTTCCCCCCCTTGGAACCCCCCTGCCCTATTTTTGCTTCCCTTCGGCCACAATAGGTAAGGAAAATCACGTCTTTGGGAAAACCCCCTGAAGGGGTGCTTTTGGTTTAAAAGTACACCCGATATTTGTGGGGGGGGGTTTTGCCAATTTGAACAGGATAAAGGGGAAAATATTAGATTAAATGAAAAACCCCCAAACACTTTTAAAAAAGTGTCCTCCTCCTTTGCCCCCCGTGCTCCCCAGCCCAGGAAGTTCCCCGAATGGAGCGCTGCAAAACATGTGCACTGCTTTTTTTTCCCTTAAAAAATTTTAAAATACAAAGCCCTGTTTTCCCCGCGCAGCCCTGCAAATTTCCCGGGGGGGGGGTAAAGCTCCGTTCCCCCCCCAAAGCTAACTCTTTGTTGCCACAGGTTTTTTGACCAAAGCATAACAAAAAGGGTTTTTTCCCCGGGTTGTTGGGGGTTTGAGACACCCCCTTTACCCGACAGAACCCCGGGAAAAAAGGCTGGGAAAACTAAACCCTGGGGCCAAGAAATAGCCCCAAAGGGGTTGTCTTTTGTAAGAAAACCCGCGTCAGGGCCCCACTGGTGCTGCCCCAAAATCCCGCCTGTATAAAATTTACAAAAATTATAAAGTATTAGGGATAAAAATAATTTTTAATTTCATTTCAGGTGTTTGGCTTTTTGGGGGTTTGCCCCGATGGGAATGTTGACGTGGGGGTCCTCCCAAAAAGGGAAATTTTAAACACTTTTTCTAAAAAATAAGCGATTTCAAAAGGGAAGCCTCTGAGAGCTACAGCTTTTTCTCAGTCCCCCCCCTTTTTTTTCCCAAAATTTACCCTTAAACCGACCAGGGGGAAAAAACCCACAGAGGAGCCCTTTTTGGCCCTCGTGTTTGCACTTCTTATTCTGATGACAGGGGGGAAAATGAAGGGGCTTGCAAGGGGCTGGGAGAAAATTTCGTGTATATGCCCCTTTTGCTGCATAACAATTCACTGCTTGTAATTTTTATTTTTAGAGGTTTAAAAATTGCAGAAGCCCCCTTCTTCCCCCGCCTTCCCCCTCAAACCCCTCTCAACCCCTGCAGCCTTGTGATTTATTTTTTCTTTCCCGGGCAGATAAAAGAAAAGGGAAATCACTTTTTTGGCCCAAAAAAAAAATTTAAGGGGGTTTAAAGGGGGCTGGGAAAACACCCCCCCTCCTCCCCTGCCCCCGTGAGCCCCAGTAAGGAAGGACAAAGGGCCTTGAGACCCCCCCCCCCAATTTTTTGGGAAATTTGGGGGGGGCCAGCAAAAAGACAATTTTTCCCCCAAATCCTGTGGAAACTGATAAATGTCTTTTTGTGGGGCCAAAAAAACTTTTAAAATTTCAAATTTGCCAATTTAAACACGGCTTTTCCCAAAGGGATATAAAAAAGAAAAAAAATTATGAGGCAAAATTTTCAGAGTTGTTAATATTAGTCTATAATTTATACAGCCCCCTATGCAGAACCCATGGGGTCTTCGTTTGGGGATAACCCCCAAGTAACTTGCCAGCCCGTGTTCCCTTCCCCCTGTCGTATGGGGAAAAGGGAGTGGGCAAAAACAATGGGGAATCCCGACTACACAGGACTTTGGGTTTGTTGTTCTGTAAACCCCCGGGGATACAAAGTGGGCCCCCGAAAGGGTTTTTCCCCGTTAAAATGAAAAGGCTCTACAAAAAAAGTTTTTTCCCTTTAAAAAAAGAAAGGGGCTTCGCTCTCTCCTTTAAAAAAGGTTTAAGAAATCACCCCCCCATTTCAGCCCTGAAAAAAAAACCAAAACATTCCCGTAACTTTATAAAGAAAAGCGGGCCCCAAAATCCTGCCCCTTTCCCCCCTGTATCGACCCCTGCATCCCTTTCTTGTTAATGCAATGGGTTTTTTCAGCACTTTAAAATTGGCTCTTCCACGTAACCCTTTGCCCCTTTTGGGTTTGTTTTTACAAAGGGGGCGCTCCAAAAGGAAATACAAAAGGGGGAAAAATTCTTTTCTTCCCTTTGGTCATAGGGAAAACTTGATTTTTTTGGGAAATTTGAAGCTAATTTTTTTTCTGTCCCTCTTCACTCTGTGGGTCCCAAAAAAGAATAGGGAATAAGAAATGGCATTTGGGGCCCATTTCCCCAAAACTGCATCGCGATTTAAAAATTTTCTGTTTCATTGTAGGACCAAAAAAAAAGAATGGGGGGGCCCCAAATTTATTTCCCGGGTGGGGACCCAAATCAAAAAACAGAAAAAAAAAAAAACAAAAAACTATTTTGCGTTTCTAGGAAAATAGAAAAAAAAGGGATACAAAAATCAAAAAAAAGCAATTAAAAAAAAAAAAAAAAACTTTTTTGCAAAACAAAAAAAAAACAGGTTAAAGGGGTTGTCTTTTACTAAAAAGGATCGCTTCATTTTTTTTTTAAAGATCTTGCAAAAAAAAAGTCACTTTGCAAAAACGTGTCCAAATTTAAAATTGGGCCCCAAACCCATTCCCCAATATCCCCTCTTGTATGCATCAGCTCTTTGGGACATATAGCTACAGACCTGTGCGATCTCTCCTGATTTGGTTGCCAAACAATGGTTTCTATACTAAAAAAGGGCCTGGCTTTTTAAGGAAACCCAGGGAAACCAGTAAAAAACACCCCTAAAATTAAAAATGGGAAAACCCAAAAAAACGAGATTTAATCAATTTTTTGAGACAACCCCCCCAAAATTTTTTAATAATTTGAAAATTTAAAAAATTTTTAACGGGTTTATGGGGGTTTTATCATTTGGAAAAAAAAGGGGTTTTTTCCCCCAAAAAACAGTTGACATTTAAATTTTTTTATTTGTTTTTTTTTTGCGATTTTTTTCTTTAGACAAATTTTTTACAAAGGCCCCCAAAGCCCTTAAAAGGTTTTCCTGGGGGGTCCTTTGGGCCTGCCCCCTCACACAGGGAGTTTTCCCGTTTAAAAACACTCAGGAGAGCATTTTTCCCTTTTTCTCGTTTTCCCTTTTTGGCAGATCTTATACCCATATGATGCGGCCTTTTTACTCAAGGTCACATGGACACCCTACTTTTATGGAATTTTAAAGGTTTTAAAACGGCCCCCCCCTCTGAAAATTTTTTGGCAGGGCTGGGTTTTAGAACAAAAAAAGGAAAGACAACAGCGACATGTTTACCCCCTTTAAAAAAAGCCCCCCCCCCCCTCATGCGCCCTCTATCCCCCCGGCCGATGCGGTCTTAACCCTTTCTCTAATAAGTGGGGAAACCCGCTCACAGATCCAATTTTTGGGGTGGGGACAACCTTAACCAAGGGGGCGTTTGGGGATTTGGGTCCCGTAAAGGGTTAAAAAAACGGGAATTTAAATAAAAAATTAAGAACAAAACTTGTTTATAAAATTTTTTAAATCCTGTAGAACAAAATTTTGGGGCTTCGCCACAAAACCAACCATACTTGCTGAAAGGGCCCCCCCCACAGTTCAGGTCATTTAAACTGATTGGTTTTAAGTATCTAGGGTAGCAATGGGGCGACATCATGACACCATTCCCGGGTATAAAAGGGGGGAGAAATATCCCCTAATGAACCCCCCTTTGATTTCCCAAAATGGGGTAAAAGCTTTGGGAAATTTTAAATGGGAAAAAGAGAACCCCCCTCCCCAAAAGGTTAAAGCCCCCCTTGCTGGGGGGCAGCACAAGCCAGTGTCAGACCTTTGGGGGGTTTTTCCCGCGCGTTTTTCCCTTATTTTGTAAGAAACCGGTGGTTTTTGAGCATTTACCCCTCAAATCTTAATTTATGAATAAAATTTTTTTCCTCCACCCCCCAAAGGCTTTGCTCCGCCCACTTTAAGGTTTTTTTCACAAGGGTTTCACCTATTCAAAAGGGAAAGGGGTTTGTCATTATTAGGGGGCGGGGTCCCCAAAAAAAAAAAAAACTCTTCTGGGTGAAAACTGCGATTTGACCCTTAAAAGCTCTGAATCTGCTGCATCCCTTTAAAAATTTGGGGGCACAGCGTGGAAACAGCAGGTCTGGGCACTACTGGTGCTGCCCTCAGCAAGGGGGGGATAACCTTTTGGGGACAGGTTCCCCTTTTAAAAGTTTTAGCGCTTTTGCTATTTTGGGTTTGTGTGATTTCTTATACCCCCTTCCCTTTTCCAAATCTATTTTCCCCTCAAATTTAGGGTAAAAAAAGTGGACTTAACGGCCCTATAATAAATGTGGGGGGCCCCCCTTTGCGGGGGGGATGAACCCCCTTTCTTTCATTTTTTTCACCTTTTTTTTGGCTTTCCATGTAAACTTTTAGCCCGGGAGTGGAAACTTTAAAAGGACATGTTTTAAATTTTTTATACGAATTTTAAAGGGGTTTTCGTTTTTTTTTAAATTTAATGATTTTCTTATTTTGTTAAATCTGCCGGGAAAAAAAATTTTATTCCCGTGGTGTGTTTAAAATTTTAGGAACTGACACAACTACAAAATTTACTGGGGACCTTTTTAAAGGGTGAGGAGCACAAATACAAGGGTGGCAAACAAGCCCCGGGCATCACCATGGGGCAGAATGCATAGGAAACCTGCCCTCCCCATTTTATTCGGCAACAACCCCCAGAGGTTCCCCTTTGAAGCTCCCTTTTTTTTTTACTAAATTCCCCCCCCGAAGACGGTATTGGGAAGGGGTCTACAGGAGGGGGCAACCAGCAACCCGAAGCTACCAAACCCCCAAACCAAACGCAAAGTTCCCCTTTTTTTCCCGAAATAATTGTCATTACTTAAAGGAATGTCATTATGTCAATGGGAAGGCCAATGGGGGGGACGTCCCGAAACCTAAGCTGAAACAGAAGTTTTTCCTTTCCAATTTTATAAGAAGCCCCAAACTGCAGGTTTTTTCTCTTATCGGGCATGAGATCAGAAAAAAAACCCCCCCGTTTTAGGTACAATTAGGAACCAAAAAATTTTTGATATTTGCCCCAAAAAACCCGAAAAAGAGAAATTTTTTTAAGGGAATTTTTTTTTCTTTTTTTGAAAGCAAAATTTTCCCAAAAAATGCGATGGGCTCGCCTTTAAACAATTTGGGATCGCCCCAAAAATGGCATGTCCCTTTTTGGGGCTTTGATAGGTTTATTGGGGAAAAAATTCCGAGTTAGAGGGCACACTTGTGGGTGGGATTTTTTGGGGCACCGAAAAAAAAAACTGCTTTTTGTGTGAACCCATGGGGAAAAATTAAAGAAATCAGCCAAGAGATCGGAAAGGGAAATTTTGGCTTTTACAAGGGCCCGGATCATCCCTGGGTTTCAATCTCCCCGAAAAACCCCGAAAGGGGCCTCGTTCAACTTTACAAACAAGGGGGGAATGTCCCAACCCCATAAACCCCACAGGAAGGGGACAGGTTTTTGTGTCTCAGAGATGAAAGTTCTTTGGTCCGACATGTGCAATCAACCCAAAACAAAAGCAAAAGAACCTTTTGTTTATGGTGGGGGAAACTGGGAAGAAAATTTTGTCCCTTCCCTTTCAGTGAAACGGGGTAAAAAAAATCAAAAAAGGGCTGAAAAGGGCCCCTTGGGCCCGGGAAAAACCCTTAATCCCCCAAAAAACACATATAAAAGGGGGCCCATTAATTTTTTTGCAAATGCAAAGGGGAAAAAAGACCTAAATTTTTTTGGGACGGTTTTGTGGGCTGACGAAACCTAAAATTTAAAATGTTTGGGGCCTAAGGGCTAATTTTTTAAAATTTTTGGGGGGAAAAAGGGGAAAAAGTTGGGAAAACCTAAGAACACCATCCCAATTGAAAAAACAGGAATGGCAGCAAAAGTTTTGGGGGTTGTTTTTTCTGCAGGAAAGGGGCTGATGCACTTTACAAAATAGATTTGGGATCATGAGGAAAGCAGATTGTGGAAAAACGAAGCAAATCCTTTAAGACAACACCAAGAATTTAAAAACTTGGACGGGAAAAGGGTTTTTTTTTTTAAATGGACAAAAACCCGAAGCTAAATGCCAAAAAGATTTACAAGTGGTTTAAGGAGAACCAAGTCAATTTTTTTAGGCGGCCAACACAAAGCCCTGATCTCAATCCCATTAAAAAAATTTTTTGGGCAAGCGAAAAGGCGGGCCTTTTCCAGAAGAAGACCTCCAAAAAAGGGGTCCGTGACACAAATTTTTCAGGGAAAAAGGGGCCAAAATTCCCCCCCAACTATTGTGAAAGCTTGTGGAAGGGGTCCAAAAAAGTTTTTAAACCCCAAATCCCCACAGTTTAAGGGCAAAGCTACCCCAAAAACAAATTAAATTTTTTTGGAAAATTTTTACTTTACAGAAAATTAAAAAAAAAGCCTTAAAAAATTTCTTTCATTATTCTGGCATTTGGCAAATACAAATAAATTTTTTGGTTTTCCTAATTGACCTAAAAAGGGGAAGGTTTATTCCCCGTTTAAAGTCAGATAAATGGGGAAAAACCCGCAGTGGGGCTTTTATATCGGGGGAAAAAAACTTCTGGTTTCAAAATGTAACGTTCCCCAAAAAGGGGAAAAGATGTCAAGAGAGGGGGCCCACCCACCACACGTACCCCCCCATAAAACCCGGGAGGAAGCCCCCAAAAAACGATCAGTTTTCCCGGGGCTGGAGGACCCCTACTTTTAAGTTTTGAAACCCGTAAAAACAACAATTGCCCCCAAATAGTTGGGCCCCTGCAGGGGGAGGCAAAAGCCCCCCCGGGATATCAGTAGTTTATCTTGGGGATCAGGACCAAGGGCCCTCTGACCCCGCAGAAATGCTTTAAAAAACCCCTTGCTGACCAAAAGAGATAAAGCCCCAGGGGCAATAAAGACGAACACCTTGTGGATTGGGTCTTTCTTGGGAAAAAGACCAGGAAATGACAAAATCCTTTCTAGGTGGGGTGCCAGGAAAAGAAAAGAGGCCCCCACATTTAAAAAAAAAAGGGGTCCTCAATACAAGGAAAGCTGCTTTTTTTGTTAAAAAATCTTTCAAAAACAAGTCACTTTGCAATACATGTTTTTTAACGTGTCCAAACCAAATTTCCCAGATATCCCTTTCTTTTTATGGGGGTGCATATCTCCTCAGGTTCTTTTAGCTCAGACCGCTCTGTTTTTTCTCCCCATAGGCTGGCCCGTTTCTGGTTGCCCATAGTAAAGACCTGCTTGTTCCCCTCCCGATAGGGTGCCATTGCTGGTCCCCTAAAAATTTAAAACCTTTCTCCCTTTTTCCCCGAAGGCTGCCAGTGCTGGTCGCTATACTACGACCTGCTTTTGTTCTCTCCCAAAAGGGTTTCCAGAGCTGGTCCCCTAAAAGCTAAGACCTGCTTGGTTTTCTCCCGAAAGGCTGCCCTTTCTGGGCGCTATAGCAACAGAACCTCTGTTTTTCTCCCAAAAGGCTGCCAGTGCTGGTGCTATAGTACAGACCTCCTTTTCTTCCCATAGGCTGCCATGTGGGCGTATAGCTTTCAAAAAAACCCGCTCTGTTCTTTCCCGATAAGGTGCCCCTTGCTGGTGCTATAGAACCCGAAAAACCCGCTCTTCTCTCCCCAAAAGGGTTTCCCGGTGGTCGCTATAGTACCGACCTGTCCCGTTTTCTCCCATAGGCTGCCAGGCTTTGGGCGCTAAGCTACAGACCTGCTCTTTCTCTCCCATAGGTGCCAGTTTTTGGTGCATAAACTACAGGGCCTGCTCTGTTTTCCCCCCGATAGGCGCCCCGTGGCTGGTCGCTATAAACTTTCAGACCTCTCTGTTTTTCTTTCCCCCAAAGGGTGCCCCTGTGGTTTTTGCTATAGCTACAAAACCTCCTGTTCTCCCCGATAGGCTGCCAGTGCTGGTCGCATAGCTACAGACCCGCTCTGTTTCTTCCCCCCCCGAAAAAGGCTGCCAGGGTGGTCCCTATAAACTACAGACCCCCCGTTTTTCCCCCCCGATAGGCTGCCAGTGCGGTCGTATAGTACCCGACCCGCTCTGTTTTTCTCCCGATAGGCTGGGCCCTTGGGTGGGGGCCCATAAACTACCCGACCTGCTCTGTTTTTTCTCCCCCATAGGGTGCCCGGCTGGGCGCTATAACCCACAGAAAATGCTCTGTTTTTCCTTTCCCGATAAGGGTGCCAAAATTTGGTCGTATAAACTACAGAACCCGCTTGTTTTTTATCCCCATAGGCTGCCAGTGCGGTCGCTAAAAGCTACAGAACCCGCTCTGTTCTCTCCCCAAAGGTGCCAGGGGCTGGCGCTATGCTACAGACCTGCTTTTCTCTACCATAGGCTGGGCCCTTTCTGGGCGATAAAGCTACAGACCTGCTCTGTTTTTTTTCCCCCCGTAGGCTGCCGTGCTGGTCGCTATAGCTACAGACCGCTCTGTTCTCTCCCGATAGGCTGCCCAATTTCTTTGGGCGCCCATAGATACAGACCTGCTTGTTTTCTCCCGGGTAGGGTGCCAGTTGGTCGTAAAGCTACAGACCTGCTTGTTCTCTCTCCCCATGGCTGCCAGGTGGTCGCCCATAGCTACAACCCGCCTGTTTTTCTCCGAAAGGTGCCAGGGGCTGGTCCTTTAGCCCACCGACCTGCCTGTTTTCAACCCTTTGGCTGCCAGTGTCTGGTCGCTATACTACCCGACCCGCTCTTTTCTCCCCCCCGATAGGGGTGCCCAGGGCCCGCTCTAAAGCTACAGACCTGCTCGTTTTTCCCGATAGGCTGCCGGCTGGGCGCTAAAAAAAAGCAAAAACCCCTCTGTTCTCCCCCCCATAGGCTGCCAGTGCTGGTTTGCTATACTACAGACCTGTTTTTTGTTCCCCCCCCGATAGGCCTTTCCATGTTTGGGCCCTATTTGGGTACAGACCTGTTTGTTCTCACCCCATAGGCTGCCAGTTTTGGTCGCTATAGGGTAAGACCCGTTCTGTTCTCTCCCAAAAGGCTGCCAGTGCGGTCGTTTTAAGCTACAGACCTGCTCTGTTCTCCCCCCCGATAGGCTGCCCTGTGGTCCTATAAACTACAGACCGTTTTTGTTCTCTCCCGATAGGGTGCCAGTGTGGTCGCTATAAGGCCCCTTTTTCAGACCGTTTTGTTCTCTCCCGATTAGGGCTGCCCGTGTGGTCGCTATATACAGACCTGTTTTGTTCTTCCCATAGGCGCCAGTGCCCGGTCCCCTATAAAACAGACCCGCTCTGTCTTCCCCCAAAAGCTGGGCCCGCGCTGGTCGCTATAGCTACGACCTGTTCGCTCTCCCAAGGGTGCCTGCGCTGGCGCTATAGCTTACGACCTTTCTTTTCCCCTTATAGGTGCCCCGCTGGTGCTATAGCTACCCGACCCGTTCGTCTCCCTGATAGGTGCCTGCGCCCGGTCCTATAGCTTCAGACCGTTTCTTTCTCTCCTGTTTGGGTTGCCCGTCGTTCATATTCAGAAACCCTTTTTTTTCCCCTCCTGAAAGGCTGCCCCTGGGTGGTTGCTATAGCTAAAGACCTGGTTTTTGTTTTTTTCCCGGGTAGGCCCGCCAGGCTGGTCGCTTAGCTAAAAACCTGTTTTTTTCTTCCCGAAAGGGTGCCAGTTCTGGTCGCTATAGCAACCCAAAACCCGTTTGTCTCTCCCGAAGGCTTAAAATGTGCGGGCCGCTAAAGCTACCCGAACCTGCCTGTCTCTCCTGTTTGGCCCAGTGCTGGTCGCTAAGCTACAGACCTTTCTGTCTCTCCTGATTGGCTGCCGTTTCGGGCGCATAGGGCCCCAGATGTTCTGTCCTTCCTGGGTAGGGTGCCAGGCTGGGGCGCTATAGCTACAAGACCTGGTAAACCTTTTGCAAACTCAACCCCTACCCGGCCCGTTAAAAACACACCCTGAAATTTAAAAAAAGAAACTGAGAAAACAGGGCTTTAGGGGAAGAAGAATTATGTATTAAAACCCCTTTAAGGGTTTTATTGGGGTCCTAACCCCATACAAGACTCTTAAAGACCGGGAAAATTCAAAACACCTCTAAAACCCCCCCCCTTTATTTTTCACATTTTCCCCATCAAACCCTCTGAGGGTCTTTTTTCAGAGGGGGACCATGTTAAACCTTTTCAGAAAAGACAAAGCACCAAACAGGGTGATTGTCCGGGTCCTAAAACCCCTACAAGATGATAGGAAAAACCTTCCAACATTACTAAAAATGTCACCCTCCAAGGTAATCACACAAATTTCAGACATAAGCAGGGTCTGGTAGGGGCCCCCCCCCTGCAGGGTAACTGGGGTCGATATATAGAACAACCCCTTTATTCCAAAGGGGAAGGAAAAGGTAAAATTTGCAGAAAACCTCGGAGATCACCCCAAAGGGTGGTACAAGGGGGGGGGACCCCCCAAAAAAATGACTTTAAAAGGGGGGGATCACCCGAAAGCCCAAGATCCATCTGACAGCTGTTCACACTCAGAGTGAAGAAAAGCCTGCGGTTATTTCACAGACAGCAGAAAATACATGAGATACAGAGCGGTCACAGTGCGGCAGCCCGGGTACCTGCTGTCAGGCGACCACCACAGCTGTCACAGTGACGTCAGCAGCCCCGCCCCCTCCCACTAAACCTTAGTGCAGGAGAGCGCGCAGTGGGCGTGCACCGACACAGCCCCGACAGCACGGTGAGGACGTGCAGCAGCCCCAGCGCCGCCAGACAGATGAGCCCGGCCTCCGGGTACTCGGACACCCCGTACACGGCCCACCCCCAGGTACGGGCCAGGCCGGGTAGAGCACGGAGAACGGCAGCACGGTGCCCCTGAGCAGCCGGGGCCGGCGGCGGTACAGGGTGACCGAGCGGACCAGCTCGTCTTGTGCCGGTACACCGCTGACACCAGCCGCCGCCGCCATTCCCTTTTCCCTGACACTTCCGGCTGCGTCAGCGCCGGCCCTGGCAACACGGGCTTCCGCTTCCGCCGGCGAACACAACTTCCGGTTTGCTACGTGACGTCACGGCACGCTCCAGATATGTGGGGTTCACTGATCTTGTTACTAGGCCTGCTTGCCTGACGACAGCGGCGGGGGGTTATATACACTGGAAATATCCTATAGCACTACAAGTCCCAGAGGGTATATACTGGAAATATCCATTAGCACAAAAAGTCCCAGCAGGTGTATGTACAGGACGTATCCTATAGCACTACAAGTCCCAGCAGGTGTATATACACTGGAAATATCCTATAGCACTACAAGTCCCAGCAGGTGTATATACAGGACATGTCCTATAACACTACAAGTCCCAGCAGGTGTATATACACTGGAAATATCCTATAGCACTACAAGTCCCAGCATGTGTATATACTGGACATGTCCTATAACACTACAAGTCCCAGCAGGTGTATATACACTGGACATATCCTATAGCACTACAAAATCCCAGCAGGTGTATATACAGGACGTATCCTATAGCACTACAAGTCCCAGCAGGTGTATATGTTCTGGACATAGCCTATAGCACTACAAGTTCCAGCAGGTGTATATACTGCACATAGCCTATAGCACTACAAGTCCCAGCAGGTGTATATACTGCACATAGCCTATAGCACTACAAGTTCCAGCAGGTGTATATACTGCACATAGCCTATAGCACTACAAGTCCCAGCAGGTGTATATACTGCACATAGCCTATAGCACTACAAGTCCCAGCAGGTGTATATACTGCAAATATCCTATAGCACTACAAGTTCCAGCAGGTGTATATACTGCACATAGCCTATAGCACTACAAGTCCCAGCAGGTGTATATACTGCACATAGCCTATAGCACTACAAGTTCCAGCAGGTGTATATACTGCACATAGCCTATAGCACTACACGTTCCAGCAGGTGTATACAGATTGTATATATATCACTACAAGTCCCAGCGTTGTATATTGTATATATAGCATTCAAGTCCCAGATGTAGATAGCTGTAGATACTTGGAATATTTCAGGCACAGTCTGTGCCCGCGTGCACCTATCTCTGTCCCTTTTCTCTGGGTTACAGCAGTGTAATGGTTAACAGTGACAAGAGCTAAGCCAATCATCCTGCCCCTCAAACTCTGATCAACCAATCATTTCCTCTCTGCTCAGAACAGCCAATCACAGGCTTTCAAACCCTTTCCCCCAACCTGGAAGTGGAGTGTGGCCATGTGCAGCTTGAAGGGTGACCTGGAGTCAGAGAGAACATGTAAGTGCTGTGCTCCCAGCCATGGCTGCTGCCTGTGCGCCCCCTGAGGGTGGCGAGCCCCCCCCCCCCGCGCCCTACACGTCACAGTACAGTGGTCACTCAGGCTCTGAGCTCCAGGACAGGGTCAGGTGTGAGTCCTGGCAAAGGATAGAGGGGTTTCTGATTGTTAGTGAGAATAACAAGGTATCTGTGGTGACTTTGCTGTGAGGGGCATAGCTATGGGGGCTGTACTGCCCAAAAGCTCCTCTCCCAGATAGGAAGACCCCGGGATTCTATGTAGAACATGGCAGGGTGGACTTGTTACAGGTTATGTATCAGAGTCCAGGAGCTTCTCTGGCTGATAGACACGCTGTGACGGAGACGCTTGTAACGGGGACGCTGTAACGGGGACGCTCGTCTCGGGACCTTTTAAAAGGGGGCGCTTTTTAACGGGGACGCTTTTCGGGGCCGCCCGTAACGGAGACGCTTTTTGTCGGGACGGTTTTAACGGAGACGCTTGTGTCGGGCCGCTTTTAACGGAGGCGCTTGTGTCGGCCCCGCTTGTCTCGGGCAGGCTGTAACGGGGACGCTTGTCTCGGGCACGCTGTAACGGGGACGCTTGTTTTCGGGGACCGCAGTAACGGGGACCCCTTGTCTCGGGGACGCAAGGGAACGGGGGCGTTGTTTTCGGGCAGGGAGTAACCCGGGCGCTTGTCTCGGGGGGCGCTGTAACGGGGAAGCTTGTGTCCGGGGGCCTTGTCTCGGGGGCGCGTAAAGGAGACGCTTGTGTTTGGGGGCCTTTTTGTCCGGGGGACGCTTTTAAAAGGAGACGCTTGGGCGGGCACGCTGTAACGGAGACGCTTGTGTCGGGCACGCTTGTCTCGGGCAGGCTGTAACGGGGACGCTTGTCTCGGGCACGCAGTAACGGGGACGCTTGTCTCGGTCACTCAGTAACGGGGGACGCTTTCTGGGCAGCAGTAACGGGGCGCTTGTCCGGGGGGACGCCAAAATAAAAGGGGACGTTTTTTTTCGGGCACGCTGTAACGGGGACGCTTGTCTCGGGCACGCTTGTCCCCGGGGCACGTGTAACGGGGGCGCTTTTTCTCGGTCACGCTTTTAACGGGGGAAAGCTTGTCTCGGTCAGCTGTAACGGGGACGCTGTTTAAAGGGGGCGCTTGTTCCCCCCGGGGAAGGGTGTAAAGGGGGGCGCTTTTTCGGGGACGCTGTAACGGGGGACGCTTGTCTCGGGCAAAGCGTACGGGGGGCGCTTGTTTTCGGGCCCGCTGTTAAAGGGGAACCTTTTTCTTCGGGCACGCTTTAAAAAGGGGGCCCTTGTCCGGTCCCCGCTGTAAAGGGGACGCTTGTCCTGGTTTACGCTGAAAAGGGGACGCTTGTCTCGGTCACGCTGTAACGGGGACGCTTGTCTCGGGGACGGTAACGGGGGGCCTTGTCTCGGGGGAAAGCTGTAACGGGGGCGCTTGTCTTTTGGGGAGGCCTGTAACCCGGGCGCCTGGGCTCGGGCAGGCTGTAACGGGGGCGTTGTTCGGGGGGGCCCCTGTAAAGGGGACGGGTTGCTGGGCAGGGGTGTAAAAGGGGACGCTTGTCTCGGGGAGGGTGTAACGGGGACGTTTTTCCGGGGAGGCTGTAACGGGGACGCTTGTCTCGGGCAGGCTTTTAAAGGGGGGCCCTTTTCTCGGGCGGGTGTAACGGGGACGGGTTGTCTCGGGCAGGCTTGTGGCGGGCACGCTGTAAAGGGGACGCTTGTGCGGGGACGCTTTTTGGGCGGCTGTAACGGGGCGCTTTCTCGGGCACTGTAAAGGGGGGACGCTTGTCTCGGGCCGCTGAAAGGGGGGAGGCTTGCCCGGGAAACCTGTAAGGGGCGTTGTCTGGGCCGCTGTCACGGGGGGGGGGGGGGTGGTTTGGGGCACGCTGCCGGGGGGGGGGGGGGGGCCTGTTGGGGCACCTGTCAGGGGGGGGGCCTGTCTCGGGCACGCTGCAGGGGGGGGGGGCTCCTGTCTGGGGCACCCGTCTTGGAGAGGGAATCTCTGCTGAGCCAGTTAGAGTATGTTCACATCTGATTTCTCCCCCCGAATTGGGGTCCAAATATGTTTTGTGAAAAACCCCTTATGGGCCATTTGTGGCCGTAGGGCCCCTATTTGGCACACTTAGTAGGGGGACATTGATATGAAGAATTTGGACAGGGAGCGCTGTTAGGGAGATGGGGCACTGGGGGGGACCTTTTACGGGGGGGGAAGCTGTTTAAGGCTAGGTCTCACAGCATTAGGATAAAAACCCTAAAATTGTTTGAACTTCAGTTTTTTTTGTCCAAAGCAGCTTGTTTCTGGCAATTGTTTTGGGTGGTTTTCATTTTTTTTGGCAGTTTTTTAGGCGTTTTTAATGTATGCAAAATTCATCACCTTTTTTAAAACCCTGGGCAGTTTTTCGGGAAAACTGCCCAAAAAAAACCTCCCAAAAAAAACGTCGGGCAACCTACATGACTTCAGTATAATTTTTGCCCTGCTCTGGGTTTTTCGCCAATTTTCAAAAAACGACCAGCAAAAAAAAAGGAAAGAAAAAGCCGTTCTGTGGGACGGGGGACGTTGTTATAAAAAGTTATAAAAATTGTTTTCGTTGTTTTTTTTCAGCGTTTCTTTTAAAACAAAAAATGCTGAAAAAACGACTGAAAATATTGCATGGAGCCCTAGCAAGGGCATCCACAGGGCCCGAGCAAATACCGGCCGGTTTCTTTTTAAAAGAATGGGTCGGTATTTTGAGTTTTTTACATTTTTTTGGGGGAAAGGGGTTTTTGCCCCATTTTGTGGATTCGCCGCCCCCTCAACATTAAAGGCGGAAAGGGATGAAATTTTTATATTTTTTTCGGTGGGTTTTCAACCCGAAAACTGTTTAAATGCGACGGTTCCTCCCGTGGGGAAAGCTTTTTAGGTGTGTTCACAGGGGCCTATTGCGGCGCGTATAGTCGGCCACATAGCCGGGTTTTTGGGAAACCCACGCGTATCACGTGAATTCCCAAAACACGGGGGGGGCCGGGGGCCCACCCATGAGTGCATTTCAGGGCGCCTATTTTTGTAATAAATTTACATTCAATTTTCCCCCCGGTGTACAATACAATCGTATTGTCACGCGGGGAAGACGCATAATCCTAGCTCTTATGGACAATTAGGCAAGATAATAAGCCTGAAAGCTACCCTTTCAAGACACTTTTTCCCGGCAGATGCTAAATTTTGGTTTTAATTTTTTTGGTGTTGGTGCTGTGTGGGGCCTTGTGATGGAGTCTATGCTTGTGGGGTGGTGGGACCACTGGGGTTTTGCCCCTTCTTGCATGGTTTTTCGCGACGGTGGCCGCCCGCCCTGCTATGTCCATTGTGTAGAGGACGTCGTGAAATGGGAAGTGGGCCTATTCAGCTTGATCAAAAAAATATATGGAATTGTCATTTTTTCTGGGAACAAATATATTGTGAGGGGTGTGCGGACCCAAAACTTCTTTCCCCCCCCCCAGTATATGTTATGTAGGTATATGTGACTGATTGTTAGGAGGATGGGGTGGTTTTTCTCTTCATGTAGGAATTTTTTGGTGTCCTATTTTCCTTTTGGTGGGTATGCAGGTAGCACCGCTCACTCTCACCACGCCTGTATTGTTTCCCACCACCAGAAGCACCCTGCTATAGGTAGCGAGCTGCAGCAAGCTGGGCCCATAGGAAAAGAGCAGTTCTGCTGGTGGGTAGTATTGCTCCACAACCAAGCATCATCCGCCATTGCTTTGTGAAGTGTCCTCCTTCTCATGTATTTCTCCCTGACAGGCAGGCCGCCCTGGAAGTCACCGCTAAGTATTGCCGCAATGAGATGGAGGCATACGGGACGTGTGTGAGCAGCAAACCAGGAACCTGGCAGCAGGAGTGTCATGAGCAGAAAGTGACGGTGGCTCAGTGCACTTCGGCCCAGTGAGTAGCACTAGACATCTCTTATGGTCATTAAAGGGGTTCTCCAGTTTAGAAAACCCGTTTTCACATCCCTTAGGCTAGATCCACACAGCATAGGACAAAAAACTTGTCGGAAACCAGATCTTAAAAACCACTTTGAACCTGAGAACTTTTAGTAAAACTGTTAGGTTTTTTGTCCAATTCAGCTGGGTTTCCGACCAGTTATTTGTGTGGTTTTTTTTGTTAAAGGGAATCTGTCGGCAATTTTTTTTTTTTTTTTTTTTAATTATTAAATCAAGCCCCTGATCCATATTTTTTTCCCTCTCAGTCTTTTTATTTCCTGATTGTAGATTTCTCAATTCACCCGTTTATAAAATGACATTTCTTGCTTGCACTGCTTTAACAGCAGTCAGAGAGATATTTTAAACAGTACTTCATGCACATAGGATTCTTAAGACAGTTTCTGTCCCATAGACGTCTATAGGAGAGTTTTCACTGTGAAGGAAGGGAAAAGGGGAGCTGTGACATCTCCTCTTGTGACTGGTGGATTCTGTGTTATCTGTACACAATGATGTCTCCTTTCAGTTTGACCCTGCTCGTGCTGATAATGAGCAGGCAACTGAAAATCTCTCTAAACAGAACAGGAAGTGTTAGGCTGTTATTAAGCCTAGTGGCCAAAGTGAAAACTACAGGACTTAAGAATTATTAAAAAAATACTGAAAGTGATATTGAAAATTAAAAAAAAAAAACATAACCAAAAATTCCTAAAAAATGTGTTTAACATAAAAATGAAAGTTAACAAGAAGTAATTTTTTGATGACGCATTCCCTTTAAGGTTTTTTTTTTTGGGGGGGGGGGAGGGTGTTGGCAGTTTTTCAGGCAGTCTATGGCAAAAGTTCTCCGTCAGATTTTAAGAGGTTCCTAAAGACTAAAAACAACCGAAAATACGACGGAAAAACTGTACTGTATAGACATAGCCTTATCAGGCTCCGACTAGACAGCATAGGTTTTCTGTCCGATTTTTGGTGGTTTTTAGTCTTTAGGAACCTCTGGAAATCTGACTTTATCCTGTGCTGCATAGACGACAATGAAAAACCCATGCTGTAGTCTATATAGCGCGGGTTTTTTACTGTCGCGTTAAAAATCCGGCGGAATATGCAACTTGTTGTTTATTGCCCCGGATTCCACTCAGTTTTGCCGTTTGCCCCGTACATTGGATGTACGGGGTCTACAGCAGATCCGAAAACCGACCGTGACTTTTGCACAAATCTGCACCAAAACCCACAGTCCTGCAATGACAAAACGTCGCTTCTTTATCCCGTCGCGTAAGGGTATGTTCACTCGGCTTATTTGTAAGCGTAATTGCGTGCGTATTTCGCAGTGTATTGCGCTTTATACGTATTACGGTAATTCATAGCTCTCATAGAGAGCTATGAATTACGCGTCGTCTCCCTGGGCGTATAATACGATCGTATTGTACGCCGGGGGAGAGAAGTGACAGGTCAATTGTTACGCGCCGCTGACAGTGCATGTCAATGGAGCACGCCCCAAAAATCCCGTGTGAACATACCCTAACTCTAAGACAGTTTTAGGTTAGACATTGGGCCTCATTTATCAAACTGTCTGGGCAGGGGTCTCAAACGTCAGCTCTCCAGCTGTTGGGAAACTACAACTCCCATCATTCATTTATATCATCTATAACAGTGGGCATGATGGAAGTTGTAGTTTCCCAACAGCTGGAGGGCCGCAGTTTGACACCCCTGGTCTAGGGGTATGTTCACACAATGTATTGTGGCGCGTACAGTATGCGCCACAGAACATCATGTCTTTCAGGAGCTCGCACTGATAAGCGCGTACCCCTGTGGAGCCGGGGGGGGGGGGGGGGGCGCCCGCCGGCCCCATAGACATTCGTATTCGCTGCAAGTAATTGACATGTCATTTATCTCCCCGCGAGTACAGTACAATCATATTGTACGAGCGGGAAGAGGAGGCGTAATCCATAGTTCTCTATGAGATACGCGGCGAAATTACCCCATGTGAACATACCCTAAGCATAAGACTGTCCTTATTGCTCATAGTGACCAATCAGAGCTCACAGCAACCAATCAGAACTCTGTTTACATTTCTTTTGCTCTGGAAAAATGAAAGCTGCGCTATGATTGGTTGCTACGAGCGGTGATTGGTTGCTATGACTCTGGTGGTTGCTGAGGGCAACAAGGAAAGTCTTGTGCTTTGGTACTTTAACACGGAGCGTTTGTGGTGCGCTATTGACGCTGACTGACAGCAATAATGTAGAGCACAGGTCATACACCAAGTTTATTTTTCAGACTTCTTTTACACCTTCCATAACCGTTTTCAAATTTGGGCCCTTTAAAAAACCCAGAGCGTCATTTCAATTCACCAAATTTACTATAGGATTCTATGTTGGCTCAAAATATTTGTATGTATTTAAAGGGAACCTGTCACATAGTTTATGCCCCCCTGGCTGAGGGCAGCAAAAGCCAGTGTCAGACCTGCTGTTTCCAGCGCTGTGCCCCTTATTCTGTAAGATGCTGGCGTTTTTTTGAGCCTTTACCCTCAAATCTTATTCATGAGTAGGTGTTAGCCAGCCCACCAAAGGCTAGCCCCGCCCACTGACAGTATTCATATGTTTCTACCTATTCAAAGTAATAGGTTTGTCAGTTTGAGGTGGGCGGGGCTAGCCTTCCGATTGGCCGGTTTGAAAAAAACTGACTCTTTGAAGGACTCTTCGAATGACTCTTCTGGCTGAAAACTGCAGATTTGAGCATTAAATACACAAAAACTGCAGCATCTTACAGAATAAGGGGCACAGCACTGGAAACAGCAGGTCTGACACTAGCTTGTGCTGTCCTCAGCCAGGGGGGCATAAACTATGTGACAGGTTCTCTTTAAAAGCAACCTGTTAGATGGTTTAGCTACCTGAGAGCAGGGTAAGATAGAGAGAAGCTGAGCACCGTGTTATATAGGGTTGTTCGTTGTGAAGCAGGAAAAGCTGAAACAGAAAGTAAAACTACTGCTTACCCCGCAGGCATACAGTGATTGACAGTTTGCTCTTATACAGGGAAAGCTGTTAATCACTATACATGGGCAGGTAAGCAGGACTTGCACAGTCACTTATAGGGGTGTTCTCGCCATGCTGTTTCACAGAGCCTGCTCTTTACAGCCAGCTTCACACTCACTACCCTTTCAGGATGTGCGTTGTTCTACAGCAGTGAATGGCATATCAGCTCTGCTATTCCTAGCTGAACCTGTTACAGGGATATTAGGAATGGAGAGGTTTTAACAGCAGGGCACAAGCTCTAAAGGATTAAAGGTTGACAGTAATAAACATAAGCAAGTTAATATGCTGCTGATAAGACACATCAGGGAGTGTCAGATGTGTTACCTTTCTTGGTCACTGCCAGACTAGGTGTTTGGTAACGTAGGAAACCTTCTGTAAACAAGCAGGGGATAAGAACTGCTCTAGCTCGGAAAGGAAGCCAAAATCAGAACAGCAATGTATTTGGTAATAATCTTTATTTACTTTTGCCTACATGTTTGCAGCTAATTTTTTTTGTGAATACCACTTAAACGTCCTATCAGGATTTTTTTTCTGCTTTTTTTCACAGAAATCCTGCACAAAATCTTATAGACCTATATAGTCACGGAGCGCAGCTTCTCTCCCTCTGTCATATAACCTTATATATCACAGAGCTCAGCTTCTCTCCTCTATTATATAACGCTATATATCACAGAGCTCAGCTCCTCTCCTTTATCATATAAACCCTATTTTATCACCGAGCTCAGCTCCTCTCCTCTATCATATAACCCTTTATATCACAGAGCTCCGCTCCTCTCCTCTTTCATATAACCCTATATATCACAGAGCTCAGCTCCTCTCCCTCTTTCATATAACCCTATATATCACAGAGCTCAGCTCCTCTCCCTCTATCATATAACCCTATATATCACAGAGCTCAGCTTCTCTCCCTCTATCATATAACCCTATATATCACAGAGCTCAGCTCCTCTCCCTCTATTATATAACCCTATATATCACAGAGCTTGTGTCTACCATGCCTAGAGATTTGCTCCAAATAAGTTATCCCATGTTCACCCTCTTGATGCATTCAGCACACTGGTTGCTAAGGGGCAGGTTTTCTGTTTGAATGGATGAGTTTGGTTTTTATCACTCATGTTTTACCACATCGTCTCCTACAGTCCTATTATTCAGAGGATTCGTACCCAGTGCGCCGGACCCTTTGTAGCTTTCGAGCAATGTTTGAAACAAAACCAGACTGCAGTGGAAAATTGCTCCAAGCACGTGACCGAATTTCTTCAGTGTGCCGAGAGCGTCAAGGTATCTGACCAGGTAATCTACTGCCATGCTGCATAATACTGCCAATATGTCACATGAATATGCTCCTTAAATTAACCCCCAACATTTCTGTCTTCACAGACCCAGAACTGACCAAGAACACGGCCAGAGAGAATCTGTTGTATCATGTAAAGGACTTACCTCCTACAACTCTCATAGAGTCTCTATGATCACCACGTGCGCTATTGGGTCATAGTCAACCAAAAAATGTACAGCAGATTGTTTTGTAATTGAAGAGATTTTGGTGTTTTCGAATACAGGCAGTCCCCGACTTACATCTGTCCCCTAGTTACAAACTGGGCCTAACTGGGCATGCTGGCACTTGAAGTTCCCTATTCCACAACAGTTCGTGGCTGTGGAACGACTAGTTACAGCATGCCACAGCAGCTCATGAGGTGAAATATTCTTAACAGGGGCACAGACAACAGAACAATTGTAGAATCCCTTCCCTGCAGTATCTGAAACTATAAAAAACAACTTTTGTACCGGAGTTACATGCAATAAATCTACCTGTTCTGACTTACACACCAATTCAACTTAAGAACAAACCTACAGTCCCTATCCCATTCGTAACCCGGGGACTGCCTGCAGTACTGTCTAGTATTTATATGTTAGGACTTGAATTTTGTATTGATTTCCAGATGTAGACAAAGTGAAAATCAAATTTCTATCCCTGAAAATCAGTAGCCCCTAGCATTGTTTAGAGGAGCGGTATATGCCCCTATTTTCAGGGGTGTTCCTGGGTAGGTGAAGGTTCAACCACTGTGGCCTTGACTGATCCAGAACAGGGGTCTATTGTCTTCTGTATAATGGAATTGTGGCTGAGCATGCTCACAGCTGTTCTCTTCAAGGTCTATGGAACTGACAGAGATAGCCAAGCGCTGTACCCGACTACCTCCGACACTCCCATAGATTTTATATGGAGCAGCAAAGCACGTGCTCAGCCTCCACTCCAGCTTAGACCACAGTTATCACCTGTCTAGTGCATAGGAGATGAGTCATTATAACTGGGAGGCCCCTTTATTTGTTGGGGAAAATCTGGAGACAGGTCCTATTTAAGAAGTATCTGTCCTTGCAGATTATGGCTGACACAAGACCTTTTTAGCAAATCTAAAAGTAAAAATAACCTATAATAACCAATCACAGCTTTTTCTTTTTTTTTTTCATTGCCGTTTAGGAAATGAAAGCTGAGCTCTGATTGGTTGCTATGGGAAACAAGGCCAGTTTTTCTCTTTAACAATTTTGGTACACGAGGCCTACTTTGTGATATGGGGGTACACACTGGTGTTCTACAATGACCCCATAACGGTTGTCCACACCCCATAGAAATAGACTATTTTTTTGCTAAAGGGGTGTTCCGTGGAATCCACTTACTTGTTACAGGTTAGCTCGTAGCTAGCCACGAGCCAACTGTGAGAGAATGAAGAGGGCAGTGCTTGCCACCGTCCTCTCTATTTATTTCGATGGGAGTTTTTGGAAACTCCCATAGAAATTTTGTTTTTTCAGGGACGACGGTGGCAAGCACCTTTTCAGGTCTGTGATCTAGATAAAGAATATAGGAAGCTAGCTTTTACATTGTTGCAGTAGTAACCCGATGGTTTGTGTCCAGTAATGGTACCGTTTCTCTTTGTGGATACCACCAGCCGACATAGGGAATCACGTAGGCTTAGAAGTGACCCCTGGGATGCAAATTATGGGCGACACATATGATTTTTGGCACCTTTTTTTGTGCACATTTGTAGCGTAGAAGGCGCCTGAGTCTATGAACCTGTCTAACTGCGGGGCAATAAATTTTGAAGCTTTCTAGTTACAAAGCAACACTTCTGGCTCAGGTAAACCACTTTTAAAGTGCTCTACCTCTTCCAGCAGTGATTTGCTGTACTAAAGCTATAAATGTGTAGCTTCGTACGGTTGTAGCATGCCCCCGATCGCGGGCGCTCTGTAACGGGTCTGATATTGGAATGCGCCTGGTTACAAATAGGGCGAACGGGGCTGCACTAGATTTTTGGTTTAAAAGACGCCAGACTTTTGGCGCAGCCCCGTTCATAAATGTTGCCTTATGTTTTTCTTGCAGGAAAGAAGACGTCCAGTAATGATGGGTACTCTGTCTCCATTATCCTCTTACACAAAAATAATTTGTCAACTAATAAACTGTTTTTCAAAAAAAAGACCCAATTGTGGGTTCACCTCACAGGAACCAGGACTTGACTGCATCTTCAACCCATGCACCCATCATAGTTATACCCCTGTGTGTTGCCAATGTATACATGCATGAATAGATAAGCACACACAATACATACAAGTACACACACCATGTCGTTGCACACAGATGTATACATTTACTGAATCCATGCATGCACACTCATTACAGACATGAACAGACACAAATCATATTTAAATGAGGTTACGCACACCTAAGGAGTATGGGTGCTCAATTAGACCATAGTTTGCAGGAAAGGTAGTAATCAGGCACACCAAAAAGACTTGTGGTACAGAGAAAAAAGGGGCAGGAGTGTAGTTGGCACACAGTGCAGCATATACAAAATAAGTGTCTGATATACTGTATGCAAAATACATCCAGTGCACAAATGTTAGAATGATATATTGATGTCATAGATCATGTAGATGTTTAGGCACATAGCTTTTGTCAAAAAAGACATCTGGAGACTGTATGCAAAAGCAGTAGAAATATCAAATTATAAACTGGACCAAAACCGGCACTGTAGTATGAATAAGGAGGGAAAGGGGCAAAATGCTCCCAAAAGGCTTGGAGAAGATGCAGGGGGGAAAAAGAAGACACAAACACTGTCTACTTTGTGTGCGTACACAAACATACTATATATATATATATATATATATATATATATATATATATATATATATACAACACACACAAATGCATACAAAAGGCCTCTTACTTTGGAGAAAACAGTGTGTGTGCTAGGCTATGTTCACATGGCTTAAAATGGGACGTATCTTGCCCCGTAATTCGCGCCGTACTGCGCTAAATGCGGGGCGAAGTATGTCCCAGTCATTACGGTAATCCACAGTTCTCATAGAGAACTATGGATTACGTCTCCTCTCCCCGCTCGCACACAAGACGACGAGCGGGGAGATAAGTGACATGTCAATTATTCACAGCGTATACGCGCCATGAATAATGAATGTCTATGGGGCCAGCGGGCTGACATCCCGCCCTGCCCCCGTACACACGGCGTAATTGCATACGTCCCGCAATTATTGCCGTGTGAACATAGCCTTAGGCTTCTGCCTATACCACTGGCACAATTGGCACCAAAAATAATGTTGTATATGCTTTACACCACATTTATTATATGTTTTAGACAGATTCTAGATACTTCTGTGCCTCGTCTGTCAAAGGGGGCGTGACCTTGATAAGAGGTGTGGCTTAACAAAAAAGGGGCATGGCTTGAAGTGCGCCAAAATTTTGTCGGCGTCAGTAGCATAAAAGTAAGCCAACTTAAAAATGCTGTTAAGTTAGACTTGACAATTTTAACCTGTGCCAGATTTATGAACACTTTGATAAATGTGTCGCTTTGTAAGACTGTCTAGTCTAACTTAAAAACTGTCTAACAGACACTATTGGTAAATGTTTCCCTCTGTGTTGTGCAATTCCTCGCTTATTCCTTCTACAAATGTACTACTGAATCTATCAGCTGGAGTTACGCCCCTTTCAGTATTAGTATGGTAACACCCAGTTGACAGATTCAGTAATAGGAGGAATAACGGGAACCGCACCACATAGAGTTAGTAATAGCTACATGCTGGCCTTGGACCCAGTAGTAATATGAAGGGAAAACCACTGTTAAACCCTATTCCCATTTCACTTATTTATGGCATATCCACGGGACATGCTATAAATGTCTGGAAGAGACAGGTCCCATCTCTGGGCTCCACAACTATCTTCATAATGAAGGTCCGCCATATGCTATTCTTCCTTCATGCCTCAGCTGCTAGGAATGGAGAGGTCTAAATATTTAAAAGATAGGATCTTGTTTTACCTTAACGATCATTGTCATAAGTATGTATTATACTCTGTCTTCGTCTATATGTAGAATTTACACATGCAAATGTGCAAGTACCTTGTGTGAAAAAACACAGGATATGATTGGTGTCTTACTTGCTTTTAAGGTTTTGCTCAGGTTCCGTTCATTAACCTATGGCTAAAGACAAATAGGCCTAAAATGTGTACATGTTAAAAGGGTTGTCTGGTTTAAAATCAAATATATGTAACTTACATATTTATAGGATTTACCCAAGGAGGGTCTGCATTGGATTCTCTCCTAGTCTATCTGCAATCCATCCAAAATTTTACAAAAAACTTGAGAAAGGAGACGGGAACCTCTAAAACGTCGCTCTGACCAGTTTGGCCATGGCCATGCTGACAGTCCGCATGCGTCGGAGAGAGATTATACCATTGCACATACAACTTGATTGGGCGTACCACAGGTTTCTATTTGCTATATTGATGCATAGATGAGAATTTCAAGAAAGTGTTTTTACAAAACAATGTTTATGAATTGCAGATAAAAATGTTCTAAGTGAAGATTTGTGGTCAGTTTATATGAATTACAAGGACATTGTCTAGTTTAAAAAAATATATATATTTTAGTAGGACAGGGAGAGGGTGAAATGGATAAACTAAAATAAAAGACCCATATTTACAACAGGCTGAGCTCCAGTCTGCCGCATCCAGCTGATTCACATTCACTGTTCACGTGCCCCTAAAGGCTATGTTCACACGGCTTAAAATGGGCCGTATTCCGGTCCGTAATTACGCGCCAAAGTGCGCCAATTACGGGCCGAAAACGGCCCATTCATTACGGTAATTCACAGTTCTCATAGAGAACTATGGAATACGCGGGCGGGGAGATAATTGACATGTGAATTACTAGCGGCGTATATGCGCCGCTGGCAATTCAAGTCAATGCGCCGGCCCCCCGCTCACTCTCCCGCCCCCGTCCACACGGCGTAATTGCGGGGCGTAATTACGTCCCGCAATTTAGGCCGTGTGAACATAGCCTAAGGCTACAGACACACAGCATAGGACAAAAAAATCGGTTGTATGGGAAACCAACGTCAAAACACCAGCATATTTTATAAGTAGTTCCTAACTCTGCCGGCGCCAGGAAACGAGCAAGAAAAAAATGACCTGTGTAGACTACAACTTGTTTTTAGTATTAGGCTATATCCACACTGCACAGGATTACGATCGTATCTCCAGCGCTTTTCATTTTTTAAAAGCGCCGGAGATACGATCGTCAGTGCGGTGCCATAGACGGCAATAGAAAAGACGAGTTGCTGTCTACACAGCTCGTCTTTCGGTCAGCGGCGTATTATACAAAAATGTTGTATAATACGCCGGTGCTTTCGTCTTCTTGACGTCTTCCCATACAATGCTATTGTATGGGGGGCGTCGGGAAAACGAGAAGCGGCCGCGACTTTTGCACAAAGCGGGACAAAAGCCTCGGTCCTGCATCGGAGAAAGAACAGCCGCTTTAAGGGCCGTTTTTTTCTCTGATGCAGTGTAGACATAGCCTTAAAGTCTATGGGCATGCAAAACGGTTGGATTTTCAAAATACTAAAACTGCCGAAAATCTGACCGTTTTCATAGACATAGCCTAAGATTACAGGCCTCATGGTGTCTTCATGCACAGACACCATCTGCCCGTTGAGGTGTGTGATTGCATTGGAGCTAAGTGCTGAAACAGATCCAGTTGGAAAGGCAAATGTTTTTTGGGGTTTTTTTAATTTCTAGTTCAGCCCCTCTCTACCAAAATGTTTCTGTTTGTTTTTTACAACCAGACATCCTCTTTTTATGTCAGCATGTTTTCTCTGTCTGCAGTCTTAAAAGGCTTGACCAGGTGAAAACGTTGATTTAAATTACTGGTGCTATAAAGAAAAAATGATACCTCTCCACTCGTGCTCTTTCCAGCATTGCTTCCTCTGTGGCTTTTGCCAGGTCCTTCGTTGACTCCCTGCGGTCTCAGCGTCACCATTGCTGCCACGAGTCTTTTTCTGACATCAACACTTGTTAAGGAAGGTGCTGAATGGTCAGGAAAAGACTCTTGACCACAGAGGCCAATCAGCTGCAGCGGTGGAGTTATGACTGCCGGGACCAGGATGTCAATAAAATATCCGGCGGATATCTGCTTTGGCAGAGGCAGCACTAGAACCCGAGGTGATTGGGGCGGTAACTATGACTTTTTTCCTGTTTAATTGCAGCAATTTAAAGTAAAATTTTCTCCTGGACAACCCCTTTAAGAGAAAAGAATATACATCTCACCATTTTTTGAATAGTCTTAAAGCACACTATTTTCTTTTTTATTTTTTGGTCAGGTTCTATTATTATGTACTCTCCGGCACACTTCCTTGTATCCTGCTGTGTTCTACTAGGTGAGCTGATATTTTAGATTATTTTTAAAAGGTTTCAACCACTGAGGACTCACGATATCTGTTCTATCTCTTGACTTACATGGTAGAAGGATATTTGCTTCTTTGAGTGATAGGGAGGCTGCTGAGCAAAATAGGGGTTCAGGCAACAATCATTCATGGAGTTGCATATGATTAAGGGTGGGTTCACGCTACGATATTGCATATGTTGCAGGAATCTGTTGGGGCACCATGAATAAAGTCACCCCATTGGATACTGTGACAACCCCATAAGGAATAATAGAGCGGAAGTAGCCCAGCATGGGCTATGTTTGCTCTATTTCCTGGCAGCATCCGCATTTCCTGAGGGACACAATAGCAGTCTATGCTATTGAGTCCTGAAAATAAGCGTTTACACTAGGAATAGAGCAAATGTAGCCCACACTGGACTATGTCTGCTCTATTATCCTGTATAGGGCCACTGAGGCTGCTTTGTGGTATCTGCCAGGGTGTTTTTATCATGTTACCCCCCCAGATATCTGCAAAATATGCAGTATCGTAGTGTGAACCCACCATGACTGTCATTCTTTCTTAATACTTTATTATAGATTTTGTTAGGATAGAGCAGCAGTCTGGCTGTCCAGTGATTTCAGATCAGTTTCTCTGTCTTTTCTGATCTCCGTTGGTTCTGCTCAGGAAAACATCCGAAAGATAAGAAGGCTTATTATGTGGCCTCATGTAAACTTGGCCTCAATTATGGTGTTTAATTCTGACAGGAGCTGGTAACTATCACTGTGCCAGATATATTAAACATTTCTGGAGATAAAGACGATCTGATATGACATAGATGAGATAGCTACATATCTTTGTCATAGAAAGTTAAAGGGGTTAATGGTGCAAAATGACTGTTAAAATCTACTACTGCAAAAAATGAAAGTTAAATTCCAGTCAAAATGTTCTGAGAAAATCACATGATCTCTACTGATTTCCAAAATTAAAAGGTTTTACAAAGCTCCAACCTCTTAGGCATTGCTCGGAGATTTCTATTACTGGAAGGGTGACACAACATGCACATCAATGGCTCTGTGCCTGGGAATTACATCAAATTTAGAAGCACATAAATATCTAAGGTGGGATCAAAGGTATCTGAGCTCTGCTCACAGGCAATAGGTACTCCATGTGCCGCTGTATGATGCTTCCCTAAGACTCAACATTCTGCCCTATTATATGTGATGATGTGTGTGACTCTTTGGACACCATTTGGTGTCTTTATACAAGATGAGGTACAGTATGGGCCTATATCTCATGCATACATAGTATAGCTCTGTGCATGAGGCTTAGGCTATGTTCACACGGCTTATTTCAGGGCGTATTTACGGACGTATTTCCGTCCCAAAATACGTTTCAAATAGGTGTCACAAAGTGTGGCACGTATTTCGCGTCGTAAATACATTCCCCATTCTTTACTATGGGGATTTACGTTGCAAAATCCGCCTCAATAAGTGACAAGAGACTTAATTTTATGATCGTATTTACGGACGTATTTACGCCAGCAAATATGTCGCGAAAATACGCCTCGTGTGAATGACGAGGCGTATTTTACATTGGAATCAATGCTAATCTAATTGTTCATTATTTGAAACGTATTTCGGGACGTATTTGCGGACGTAAATACGTCCGTAAATATGTCCCGAAATAAGCCGTGCGAACCTAGTCTTAGTCTCCAGGCTATTTGTGCTGTATGTGCTGTAGCGCAAAGGTCCCCAATTCCAGTCCTCAAGGCCCACCAACGGGTCATATTTTCTTTAGCATTGGCTTTCCTTAGCATTGCACAGGTGATTTCATTATTGTCAATGCATTCTGTGGGAGATCCTGAAAACATGACCTGTTGGTGGGACGTGAGGAATGGAGTTGGGGAACACTGCTGTAGCGCATTAAAGGACTGCAGCTTTTTTACTTTTAGGCTTGAAACAAGTTTACTGGTGATAGAAAAGTTAAAAAAAAAAAAAAAAAAATTTTTATGCCCGGTCGCGAACCGGGGACCTTTCGCGTGTTAGGCGAACGTGATAACCCCTACACTACAGAAACATCCTTGGAGACTTCATGGTTGGACACTTGGGGGCAATGTAATATGTCAGGTTATACTCACACTATAGTAGGTAATATGCAACAAATTTATTGAGCATTGCAGGCCTCTGATTGAATTTGGTGAATCGGACAGCCCTGTTCATGCAACAGAAACTTAAGTCTGCAGCAGCTGTGGGCTGGAATCGGTTTCTCTTAGGCCATGTTCACACGGTGTATTTGCAGGGCGTAATTACGCCCCGCAATTACGCCGTGTGTGACCGGGGGCGGGAGCGGGGGACGGCACTTCGCCGGCCCATAGACTTGAATTGCCAGCGGCGCTTATACGCCGCTAGTAATTCACATGTCAATTATCTCCCCGCTCGGCGGCTTCGCCGCGCGAGGAGATGAGGCGTAATCCATAGTTCTCTATGAGAACTGTGAATTACCGTAATGAATGGGCCGTTTTCGGCCCGTAATTGGCGCACTTCGGCGCGTAATTACGGATCGAAATATGGCCCATTTTAAGCCGTGTGAACATGGCCTTACAATTTATGACATTTGTAACTAATATTTGGCATGTCATAGTAAATAGATGCGCTATACGTCTTCCAGATAATCCCTTGCAATTGTTTAAAAGTGCTGAGAGTAGCAAAAAGTCGTAATGTTTTGGACAAAAGGTGCTTGTGCAAACATTTTCAAGACTTTTATGTCAGAAAACTGGTGCATAGCATAAAAAATTTCCTCTATTATGTATAACTTTTTTTCTGGGAAGGTGACCTCCATATTCACGTAAGTAGGACAAATATATAAAACTTAATTTTTTACTCAAATAATTAAAATCACAGCATACCTATTTTACTCAAGTAAACCCGGTTTTCGCACAAAAATTGCTGAAAAATCGATTCGGCTTTACTGAGTCATGTTGCGCCGGCCCTGTTTTGGCCCCAAGCACCGGCAGGGCCCTTTCAGCTATTGGGGTTTCCTTGGGAGCGCATATAGCTATTGCCGGTACAGCAGACGCCTCTGGGCATTCCGGGCCGGGGCGCGTCGGCGATCTTTCCCCCTGTATGGACTCCCCCGGAACGAGTGGACTGGCGGCTGTTGGGGTTTTCGGCACGGGCCCCCAGCACGTTTAATCACGCTGCATGCGTGGCCTGATGACATCACCCGCCTGTGCCGGCAAGGGGAAGGAGGGGGAGCGGCGAGGGACCGAGGTGAGTACTGTACGTATATTTATTTATTTTTTTAAAAATCCCCTTCCCTAAAATACCTATGGGGAATGATCTGCCTTTAGCCCTTGGGGACAAAACCCCTGCCTATAGCTACCTATGGGGACTAACCCTGCCTATAATCCCTATGGGGGTACTATCCTGCCTATGTAATTTTTTTGGGGTTTTCATTTTTATTTTTGAAATTTTCCCAGTAGCCGCTGCTTTTTTCCACCAGGCTTATACTCACAATAAGTTTTCCCCTTTTTTTTTTTGGGGCAAAAGTAGGTGCCGGGGGTTATATCGGTTTTACGGAAAATTTAGGTTTTAAATGAATAGAGATAAGGGTTAAAAATACCATGTATCATTTATAGCACTCCTACCATAATGCTTGTCAGAATGAGTCTCAATGGATTTTTAACCTTAAAGGGAATTGGTCGTTAATTTTTTTTACTAATTAAAACAAATGTACAATTTTTGCTTGGGGCCATTTTTATTTTCTGTTTTAATATTTTAATTTTTGTTGTAAAATTTATGGGGGCTACGTTTTTGCCCCGAGATAATTTTAACCGATTTTGAGGAGTTTTTGTTGGGTTAAAATGTAGGCAAAGATAAATAAGCATTGTTCACAAATACATTTCTGCTGTGATCGTGGTTCATTCAAAAGATACAACAGATTATCTCTCCTGCTTGTTAACAAATGGTTTCCTAAGTTACCTCTTTCCTTTGTGCTTACCAACCCCCTCCTGTGCTAAGACTTTTCTGTAAGCAAGGCCCCCTTTCCCCTTTTAAAAACCTCTTTAATTAAGGAAATGAGGGGGAGGGAATAATTAAAGGATAATTTCCCCAGTTGTTCTCTCTCATTATACTGTATTTCTTCCCCATTTTTTGTAGAGACAACATCTGGCATAGTGGCAGCTGCCTTTATTAATAATATTTTGAAAGAAAAATTAAAAGTGTTTCTGCCCGGTTTCGAACCGGGGGCCTTTTTCGTGTGAGGCGAAAGTATAACCACTACATAAAAAACTTTCCTGATGATTTGCTCACTGGACACTAGGGGGAAACGTATGACACCAGTGCTTTTGGGGTGAGATACAGCAACTTTATTAAGAAGCTCATCAGACAGGCTCATTCTTGCAACACAAACTAAAATCTAGTGCAACTTTTGGGTACCCCCTTTTTTCCCCCCAAAATAAGAAAAGACCCCAGTGCATTTTTAGTTATTCAGGTTTGGTGTTAGCTGATGTTTTTTGAGAAATCACTACAGTTTTGTAATACATGTTGATTTTTGTTTAACAATAAATGTGATTTTTTGTTCATAGAAAAAAAAACATCCCCTAAAAAAAAGTCTTTGCTGTCTTTAGGAGCAAAAATTAATATAAGACACTGTCTTATTTTTGGGGAAACAGGGTAGAGTGGGTTTCTCCTAACATTTATGGCACATTTTTTGGCACAAGTGATAGGGCCATGGTGCATTCAGCAGACTTACTAGCTAAGCCCCTTACATTTTTCTTTAAAAAGTTGCATAGGTGCATAAACCTTCTTTCCAAACACATTTCTGTTCTGATCTTGCTTCACATAAAAGATAGAGCAGGTTATTTATCCTGCCTGTGCATAGATGGTGTTCTAGGTGACCGACCACCTCTGTACTCAAGCCTCCTGCCCATCCTTCTTTAAAACACTTCGGAAAATGGGGGCAAGTTTGAAAGAATAAATTCCGCAGTTTTTACTAA
>JAODAL010043650.1:0-33651 GCA_025379985.1 Phyllomedusa bahiana
CCCAGAATCAAATCCCATTTAAGGACTGGGAAAACACCCCCTGGCAGTGTCTGCAAACGCGAAAAATTTGGAAAAGTTTTGAAAACCCCCCTGCCGGGATGGGTTTTGTTTTTCTCCCCCCCCTGAAAATTTTGTCCCCGGGGAAAAGTCAAGCCCAAAGTTGGGCCCCGAGGGGTTTTTAAACCCAAAAAAAGGCCCAAACTTAATTTCCCAAACCCCAAAATCTATCTCCCCCAGGGGACTCAAATATCGCCAAAAGGGCCCAAAAATCCCCCTTTTTGGTTTGTCAAAAAACCCCCCAAAGGCCCGTCTTTAAACCCCTTTTTTCCAATAAAATCCCCAATTTAATAAACTGCCAAAAAAAACCCCCGGGCCGCGCCCCCTGGCCCAGCCCCCCGGACCCCCGTTTTTAATACACTGGGGCCCCCGGCCCGGGGAGTACTTCAAAAACATTTTTTTTGAAGGGGGCCTGAAAAGCATTTTAAAGGAACCATCCCCCCATCAAAGGAAAAAGGGTATGACCCAAAATAAGCCCTTCCTGTCCTCTCCCAAAATTTGGCAAAAAGAATAAAGGAAAAAAAAAACCCCCCAACCCCAGGGGTTTAATCAGGGAATTGCGGGCAGACCCAGGGGCACCCCCCAAAGTGTAGTCCCGGGGGAAAGGGAAATGGCCCCAATGCCTATGTTAAATTATAAAAAAGATTAAAAAGATTAAAAAAACACAAAGACGCTTACCCCCTACCCCCCGGCATAGGGGAAAGCCCCTGGCAGCATTTAAAATAAAGCTAGGTTTTCTTTCCCACTTTGGATTTAAACCCAGGTTCGGGCGGTTTCCCCTGTTGCTAAACAGAAAAAAGAAAAAAACCCGCCTTCACTGCTCCTAGGGGGCTATTTGGGGGGTTAAAACCCCCGCATGCCTTTTGGTTTGTGCAATGCACCGGGCCCTTTTTCAGGGACTTATGGAATGTTTCCCCTTTGGGACATAAGAACTTTGAGCCCCGTGCAATTGACCTAATGATGCCCCCAAAATATTTAAAGGGAACCCACAAAAAGAAAACAATTTGGGCACCACCAAAGAAAGGAAATTTTAAAAGGCCCCGTCATTAAAACATGGGACTTAAAAGCTAAAAACCGACAAATCCCATCTACTGAAGCCCAAGGTACAAATATTCCTTTAAAGGTAATTACCCTCCCCCCCAGAAAAAAATTTTGGCCCAGTTCCAAACAAAAGTTATTTGTCCTCAAGAAAAACTGGAAAGCCCCAGCCAAACCCTTTAAGGGAGAGGGCCCCCTTGAAAATTTTCCCTTGGGCCATTGGGTATTTTTCCCCGACGCCTTTAAAAATTTAAGGTTTTTTTAAACCAAGTTTGGGGGCGGCCCCCCTTAAAAAACTCCAAAAGGGTTGGCCATCCCCCAAAAAAAAAACCCAAAAAGGGGAGAAACCCCCCAAATAGACTGGGATCCCAAATTTTTGGAAGGGGGTATTTCAAAATTTTAAAAAAAGCACTTATGGGGGGAAGGGTCTTGGCTTACCCAGACTATGATAAACCCTTTTTAAATCCCCCCACCCCCCAGATGGCCAGCAACAGTGGATTAGGAGCAATCCTATCTCGGGAAACAAACGGCAAAGAGAAGGTCATGCCTATGGAGTAGGAAGTTTGGGCCCCACGGGGAGGAACCCTCCCAAATTATAGCTCCTTAAAAGTTTAAGCCCCGGGCTTTTGTTTTGGGCGGTGGACCGAGAGTTTTTAAACTTTAAATTTGGCCTCTTTCCAAAATTTTAAAACCCTCTACAAGACAAAAAAAACCCTTAGGCTTCGGGGATACCCCCCGGGCCCCTTGGCCCCTTTGGGAAAGAAAGGGGAGGCCGGCTATCTTTTTTGGTTTGTTTTTAAATACCGAGCTGGAAATTGAAAAATCAAACGCAATGTTTTGTCCCGAAATGAAAAAACCCCTCCTAAATTCAGAGGAAGATCCGGGCTGACCTTGAAGAGTTTGAAAATGCCAGCATTTTACAACAAGGTGCCAATTTCCAATTCCTCCCGGCGTTGGTAGGAAAGGGGTTTTTTTTGTCTCCAGAAGTTTCTTTAAAAACCCACAAACCCCCCCAACCAGGGTTTGGGCAGAGACACCAGAGCATGACCAGCTATAGCCTTTCAAAGAACTCCTTGGGCAAAAGATTAAATCCCCAAGCTCCTGATGCACCTGAAATGACTCAACATTTTGGGGAAAAAGAGAAAAAAAAATTTTTTTTTCCATTTTTGGGAAGAAAAAATTGGTCCGAAGACCCTTTAAAAACCCCACGAAAGAAAGCCCTAGTAGGGCCCAAAAATTGTTTTAAAAAGGGAAAAAAGATGTGCCCATGGTTCTAAAACCCCTTTTTAAAAACCGGGGCAGGCATTTTGGTTGGGAAAAGAAGTTTAAAAGGGTTTGCCATCCGTGCCCCCCGCTTTTTTTTTTGGAGGGTTTGGGGACTTTTATTGAGCGGGTTTTTTGTAGGGGGGTGGGGGGCCCGTGAAAACCTCAAAAGGGAAGAATCACACCCGTCAAAACCCCCCCTTTACACCCCCGAATGAGAAGAAAAACCTTTAGAAAAAAGGGGCCCCTCTAGACCAGGCCCAACTTCCCCCGAGCCGATCAGGTACAAACTATTTTTCTGACATCCTGGGGGACCATTACCCCCCCCGATTTTTGGGTGGTTGTGCCATTTGAAAGACCAAACTGCAAAACAGCGAAAAGGGGCTTTCCAAGAAAAATTTTTGTAGACCCCATGGAAAACCCAGATCAATTTCTGAAAAACAGAGGTCCACCTTCGAACCGAAGTTTTCCCCGGGAGTTTTGCCCCCTTATACGGATGTAAGAAGTCAGAAAAAATCCATAGAAACCGCAAGGCAATTTTTCTTTGTGAAAAAATGAACCATCTTTTTTAAAAAACCCCTACTGCAACCTTGCCTTTGGAAAAAAAGGGGAGCCAATGGCCGAAAAATTTCCCTGCTGATTGAAATGTAAAAATCATATTCCGCCCAAATTCAACAGGATACGTCCAGCTTACTTGAGGGCGTGCACGCCCCGGGGTAAACTTTTCCCAAAGGGCCCTGGAAATGGGGGGGTCCTAACTCCTGAAACTATATCCAGCCAGTAGACACAGATTGGAAAACTAAAAAGGAAATTAAAATTTCCCAGAAGGTCCACAATTTGTGGAAAAAGCCTTCCCTAATTTAGACAAAAACAAGAAAGAACTGTAATCGGGCATGCGGGTTGCATCACCCCTTTTCCCCAGGTGAAAAAAGTGAAAAAAAAAAAAAGAAGGAACCAAAAAAATTGGTTTGACCAATGGGGGGCTCAACCATAAAAAAAACCAAACCTTCTAACCACAATAACAGAAAAATTTTTTGCCATCTCCAAAGACGGGGGGAAAAAAAAAAATTAAAAAAAAACTGTGTCAAGAGACAATCTGAAAATATGTCCCGCACAAATGCGGAAAAAATTGAAAAACCCGGGGGGAACAATTCCTCCCGCAAATGGAAGAGGTTGACCAAGTGTTGAACGTCCCAGGAGAGTTCCCCCAAATTCCCCGGGTGCAAGTTGAAAATGCAGTAGAAAATTCCAGTGAAGTTTTCCCCCAACAGTCCCCCCCAAGAACCCCCAAACCCCTTTTGGGAAAAAAGAAAAAAGCAACTAGCACCACTCCGACCATTTGGGTGGCCAAAGCCCAGAAAAAACTTTCCCTCAAAAGAGGGGAGCCAGGGTGTACCCGGGGGGGGTTTAAGGAGAGGTAGAAAATTGCCCTAGTCTCCCCATTTTGGCAGATCACAGCGTAGTACACAGGCAAAAAGAAAACCTTCTCTTTATAAGGATTTTTTTAAAAAAAATGTTTTAGTGTTATTAAAACTTTCCTTATGTTCCCGTTCATAACTGTGTTAAAAAAAGAAAAAAAAATGTGTGCCCCCCCATGGCTAATGTGAGATTTTAGCAAACCCCTTTTCGCCTTTTTTCAAATTCAAAGGACTCTTGTAAGGACTTACAAAGTTGAAAGCAAACCCCCGTTTCAACCCTTCGGTTTTTCCCACCCTTTTTGGATGAAAATATGGCGGCCCCTTTGGGAAGGAGGGGTCCAAAGCCAGTGCAGTGAAATTTTATTACATGGTTGTGTGCCCCCCAGCGCAACCCCCGGGGAAAGATCAGGAAAAAGGAAAGGGTGGGGTTTTTGGGGTTTTTAAACCACGGAAATAGTTTATTAAGACTGGTTATTTTTGTTCGGTCAATGTTATTTAAACTTGCTATTTAGGGCTTTCCCGGCCCCAATTTTCTTGGGATTGTTATTTTTCAGTAGGGGGGGTTTTGGGGGCCCCCATGTCTGGATCACCCCAAAATAACTGCCCGTGTTTAAAGGGTTTCCCTAGCATTATTAGTTTTTGATGGGAAAATTAGTTTCCTGTAAAACACAGCATAAAAGACCCTTGTAAAACCCCATCCCTTTACTGGGGGTTTTAAAACTTTACTTCATCCCGAGTTTGGGAAAAAAAGGCCCTAGTCAGAGGAAAGGAAGGTGCCCAGAGAGTGGGGAGAAGTTTTGGGTAGAAGGGGTTGTTGCCTCATTAAGAGGGTGGTGCCTTTTCCCACCCGGGGAAGCTGATTTTAAACCAGGGGTATCCCCTTTTGGCCCCCAGTGACTTCCAGAGTCTGTGGGAAAAATGAAAAATTTCTTTGGTGGTCACAAGGCAAAAGTGAATTGGGCCCCGGAAATCCCGCAGCTTTCCCCGGTAAGGGGTTAGGGGTGCAGAAGCCGGATTTCCCGTAAGGGCCCCCCACTGGGCCCCTTCCCGGAAGGGATCAACCCATCCAGCATTTTTTCCCCTCTTTGGGAAAACCAAAAATTTCCCAAAAGCCCCTTACGATGTGTAACTAGCAGAAAGGGGAGCTCGCCCACGAACAGAGAAAAAAACTGAAAAATCTCATTCAAAATTTGAGTCAGAAATCCCATTTCCTGGACTGTTTTTAAAAACCTCCCCGGCAGTGTCGCAGAAAGTCAGTAAATTTCAAGTGGGTTTATAACCAAAACCCTGCCGGGTGTGGGTTTTTTTTTCTGCCACCATCCTCCTGCCCACACCCTGGGATCAGGGCCCAGTTGGGGGGGGGGGTTAATCACCCGGCACTAATTTTCCCCCATCTAAAACCCCCCCCCAGGGCAAACTCCATTAAAGGGCCCGGGGCCAAAAATCTTTGGCCCCAAACCCCCCAAGGCGTTTTATGAACTTTTTCAAAAAAATCCATCTTTGGGGGCCCAGCAGCCAACCCCGCCTGGCTGGGCCTTTTCCCCGCCCTCGGAACCCCCCCGGGGGCTACTAAAGAGGCCGGCCGGGGGGGTAAAATCACCTCTCTGGGGGGGACCCGCAGATCCACAAACCCGTTCCCCGACTCAGACGTGTCCCGGAGATCTCCCCAAAGTCCTCTTTAAAAAAATTTTTTTTTCTTCCCGCGATTTCTTTCTAAATGATCTAAAGTTTCTAGTAAAGCGAACATGTTTAGGAATTTGGCCCCCGTTCCCCCCCTTTAAAAAATCATGCCTTTAAGCTTTTCCCCCGGGTGGGCACTGGCACGTGCAGCGAGAGGGAAATTTCTCAAAACAAAAAAACAAAAATCAATGTAAGAGACGTCCTTTCAGGTCGACTTCACAATTTTCTTGACTTTTTTTACACTTAGGGATCTGTTTTTTTGCTGAACTGGGTTTGGGCAAAAGTGGGGGCCCAAAAACTATTCCCAATAGGAATGTCGAAATGTTCTCATCTATCTGTTCTCATGTCAGGGGGACTTTTTTGTATTATTCAGTAGATGAAAAGGAAAAAAAAATAACTGGAACAATTTAACAAATCTTTAGAAAGATCTCAAATCTCGAAAGAAAAATATAGCTGAACACATGTTAATTAGAAATAATGTAAATTACAAATATCTTTCAATTGTTATTCTTGTCCAGATCACGTGACTGCTGTGGAAATAGAAATATTGGGCCTTATGTAGGAAAACAGTCCTTGTTGCCAATAGCAACCAATCAGAGCT
Organism: Phyllomedusa bahiana; assembly: GCA_025379985.1. Taxonomy (NCBI): domain Eukaryota; kingdom Metazoa; phylum Chordata; class Amphibia; order Anura; family Hylidae; genus Phyllomedusa; species Phyllomedusa bahiana. Next base: position 6,058 of record JAODAL010043650.1, read on the forward strand.
CACAGCAACCAAAATCAGAGCCAAGGGAACCAATCAGAAGCCCCATATAAAACCCAATTTAAGCCATAGGGGACCAAACAGAGCTCACAGCAACCCCAAAAAAACAGCCCAAAGCAACCAAAAAAGAGCCCCTAGGGACCAATCAGGGGTCAAAACAACCAATCAAAGCCCAAAAACAACCCAAAAAAGCTAATAGCAAATAATTAGGTTTTATAAAAAAAAAATTCCCGAGCCCAAACCCCAAAAAAAAGCTCACGGGAACCAAAACAGAGCTCCCACAACCAAATCAGGATAAAAGCAAAACTATAAAGGCCCATTTAAAAACCAATTTAGAGCTCTAGCCCCCAAACAAAAAGCCAAAAAGCAACCCAAACAGAGCCATAGCAAAATATAATTTGAGCCCCCTAAAAAAAACCAATCAAGGGTCATAGAAAACCCAAAAACAGAGCCAATAGCAACCCTTTAGGGGTTATTGCAACCAATCAGAGCTCACAGCGACCAAAACAGAGCCTCATAGCAACCAATCAGAGCTCATAGCAACTAATCAGAGCCACAAACCAACAGAGCTCACAGCAAACAGAGCTCCTAGCAACCAATCAGAGATCATAGCAACTAAATAGAGCCCATAACAACCAATCAGAGCTCATAGCAACCAATCAGAGCTCATAGCAACCAATCAGAGCCCATTGCAACCAATCAGAGCCAATAGCAACCAATCAGAGCTCATAGCAACCAATCAGAGCCAATAGCAACCAATCAAGCTCATATGCAACCAATCAGAGCGTCACAGCACATTTCAGAGCTTCATTCAACTAATCGAGCTCATAGAAACCAATCAGAGCTCATAGCAACAAATAGAGCCCAAAGCAAACAGCGCTCACAGCACCATCAGTGCCCATAGCAGCCAATCAAGGTCCCACATGCGACCAATCGAACCCATAGTGACCATCAGAACCATGCAACCAATCAGAGCTCGATAGATACCAATCACACGCCATAGTAACAATCAAGCTCATAGTAACCAATCAGAGCGCAGCTTTAATTTTTCAAGAGCACTATATGAAATGAAAGCTGCGCCCTGATTGGTTACAATGGGCTCTGATTGGTTGATAGGAGCTCTGATTGGGTGATAGGAGCTCTGATTGGTTGCTATGGGCTCTGATTGGTTGCTGTGAGCTCTGATTGGTTGCTATGAGCTCTGATTGGTTACTATGAGCTCTGATTGGTTATATAAGCTGTGATTGGTTATATGGGCTCTGATTGGTTGCTACTGGCAAAAAGAACAGTCTTACACTGGGAGCATTCACAAAGATGGCAACATTTAACTTTACAATCCTTACAACATAATTGTAGCTAATGTCTTGACCTTAATATCAAAATATTAATAGATGAGAATGTAACAGACACTGATGATATGTTTATATGACAATGGAATAGCAAAGAATCATTTGGGTTAAGTTTGCAATTTATTCAATTACACAGTCTTACATCATTGTAACCCATAGAGAAAAAAACTCGAGGCTCTGACCGAGTTCATGCAGCCTGAGGAGGCCGGACAGGAGCGGCGGCGAAACGCGCTGCTATTCATTCCACAGACATTATAACGGGTCTGACAATTTTACTTCTAATGTGCGGATAACATTCTATTACGCTGAATAAATGATTTATTTATATTCTAAAAATACCCTCAGGCTCATTGGAGCGATTATTTTGGAGAGCGCCAGCATCACCTTTGCCTCCATTTTTTCCCTTTTGTTCTGCTGCCAGAGGACACAAGTGGTATATTTGGTTTATGTTCATCAAAGGAACCTTTAGGTACAGGATCCATGATAGAGGAGGTGGGACCGACAGCTCCATTTAGCCACAATTGAGAATCAACATAATTGAGATTCAACTAGGAATTATGATGTGAAGTGTACCACTAACTCTGTGATACATAGGGTTATATGATAGAGGAGAGAAGCTCAGCTCTGTGATATATAGGGTTATATGATAGAGGAGAGGAGCTGAGCTCTGTGATATATAGAGTTATATGATAGAGGGAGAGAAGCTGAACTCTGTGATATATAGGGTTATATGATAGAGGAGGGAGCTGAGCGCTGTCATATAGGGTTATATGATGAGGAGAGAGCTGAGCTCTGTGATATATAGGGTTATATGATAGGGGAGAGAAGCTGAGCTCTGTGATATATAGGGTTATATGATAGAGGAGAGAGTTTGAGCTCTGTGATATACAGGATTATATGATAGAGGAGAGGAGCTGGCACTGTGATATATAGGGTTATATGATAAGAGGGGGCTACTCTGGATAATGGTTTGAACAGAATCGGGAGCTCTGTGTTTATATAGGGTTATATGATAGAGGGAGAAGCTGAGCTCTGTGATATATAGGGTTATATGATAGAGGGAGAGGAGCTGAGCTCTGTGATATATAGGGTTATATGATAGAGGGAGAGGAGCTGATCTCTGTGATATATAGTGTAATATGATAGAGGAGAGAAGCTGAGCTCTGTGATATATAAGGTTATAGGATAGAGGAGAGAAGCTGAGCTCTGTGATATATAGGGTTATATGAAAGAAGGATAGAAGATGAGCCCTGTGATAAATAGGGTAAAATGAAAGAGGAGAGAAGCTGAGCTCTGTGATATATAGGGTTATATGATAGAGGAGAGAAGCTGAGCTCTGTGAATATACGTTACATGATAATAGAGAAGGACTTTAATATATAGGGTTATATGAAAAAGGAGAGAAGCTGACCTGTAATATATAGGGTTATATGATAGAGAAAAGGAGGGGACTCTGTGATATATATAGGGTTTATGATGGAGGAGAGAAGCTGAGATCTGTGATATATAGGGTTATATGATAGAGGAGAAAAGCTGAGCTCTGTGATATATAGGGTTATATGATAGAGGAGAGAAGCTGAGCTCTGTGATATATAGGGTTATATGATAGAGGGAGAGGAGCTGATCTCTGTGATATATAGTGTAATATGATAGAGGAGAGGAGCTGGCCCTGTGATATATAGGGTTATATAATAGAGGAGAGAAGCTGAGCTCTGTGATATATAGGGTTATATGATAGAGAGAAGCTGAGCTCTGTGATATATAGGGTTATATGATAGAGGAGAGAAGCTGAGCTCTGTAATATATAGGGTTATATGATAGAGGAGAGAAGCTGAGCACTGTAATATATAGGGTTATATGATAGAGAAAAGGAGAGGAGCTCTGTGATATATATAGGGTTATATGATAGAGGAGAGAAGCTGAGCTCTGTGATATATAGGGTTATATGATAGAGGAGAGAAGCTGAGCTCTGTGATATATAGGGTTATATGATAGAGGAGAGAATCTGAGCTCTGTGATATATAGGGTTATATGATAGAGGAGCTGAGCTCTGTGATATATAGGGTTATAGGATAGAGGAGAGAAGCTGAGCTCTGTGATATATAGGGTTATATGATAGAGGAGAGAAGCTGAGCTCTGTGATATATAGGGTTATATGATAGAGGGGAGAAGCTGATCTCTGTGATGTATAGGGTAATATGATAGAGGAGAGGAGCTGAGCTCTGTGATATATAGGGTTATATGATAGAGGAGAGAAGCTGAGCTCTGTGATATATAGGGTTATATGATAGAGGAGAGAAGCTGAGCTCTGTGATATATAGGCTTATATGATAGAGGAGAGAAGCTGAGCTCTGTGATATATAGGGTTATATGATAGAGGAGAGGAGCTGAGCTCTGTGATATATAGGGTTATATGATAGAGGAGAGAAGCTGAGCTCTGTGAAATATAGGGTTAAATGATAGAGGAGAGAAGCTGAGCTCTGTGATATATAGGCTTATATGATAGAGGAGAGAAGCTGAGCTATGGCTCTTGGAAGGAGGGGAGGAAAAAACGAATGCAACAAAACCAAAAATTCTGCGGCCTTAAAGGGTGTGTCTCACCATGCTGTTTAATAGAGTCACAGACAGCTTCAGACTCACACTTCCTGTTCAAACTGTGGGTGGTTATATAGCAGTCAGTGATTGATATATCAGCTCCGCTTTTCCTAATTATTTCTCTTACAGTGCCATGGATGCTGGAGATTTATAATCTGTAGTACACAAGGCTACAGGGTTCTTAAGGTTAAAACTATCTTAATTAAATCGAGCTCCTGTGCTAGAGATAAGACTCAGCATGGGGTGACTCATCATGGTTGAACTGACTGACTGATGGCAGCTTGGAGCAATCAGATAGAATAAAGTGCAGAGAGAGGTGGTCGGTAACCTAGTACAAAAAAAATCTTCTTTATCTTCTAAACAAAGCAACATCAGAATTTTCTTTTCCTACATGTTAAAATCTAATCATTGCAGTGAGAAGACCTCCTTTAGGGCTCAGTCAGCACACAATTTTGGGTGAAGGGCGGATATTCAGAATTTTCACAGCCTGATCTGGTACTTTCTACCTCTGTAACTTCCATTGTGTAAAAATAGAAATACCAAATATTTTTCACGAAAACACAATATTTAGAAACTTTGTAAGCCAAAAAAGCCGACTCCCGCTGCTTCACAATCAGAGTGAGTTTGACTGTTTTCCTTAAGTGGCTTCTAGAAATTGCTTCATAATTCAGCGTTAGTTACTACTGGGATTTCTTACAGTGAGTCTTTCTAAAAATGAGTGAATACAGAAAACTATTCTACTGAATACAGTCCGTCCCCAACTTACACCGTTCTGACTTGCATCTGTCCCCTAGTTACAAACAGAGGCTTATGGGGCGTGCTGGCACTTGTAGTTCCATGTTCCACAGCAGATAGTAGATGTGGAATGACAAGTTCCAGCATGCCACAGCAGCACATGAGGTGAAAATGAGGCGAAATCTTCTTAACAGGGGCACAGGCAGCAAAACAAATGTAAAAACCCTTCCCTGCACTATCCAAAACTAAAAAAGAAACCTTTTGTGCTATAGTTACATTTAAAGGGGTTGTCTCACTACATTGATTCCTCTTACCTCAGTCCTGTTTTCTCTTTTTCATTTTGAATTAGGGGCGTGTTTACTGGCTTCCACTAGACTGCAGTAGAAGCCAGGTCTGTAGCTATAGCAGCCAGTGCTGACAGCCTATCAGGAGAGATTGAACAGGTCTGTAGCTATAGCGACCTGAGGAGCTGATGCAGCCCACACAAGAGGGGATATCTCAGAATAGGTAGGACACTGTTAATGGACATATATTGCAAAATTACTTGTTTTTTGCGTCCCCTAGGAAGCGGGGACGCACGCGCCGGGGGACAGGAGATGCCGCGGGAGCGAGGATGGGTAAGTGAGTCGGGACACGGCTGCCGGAGCCAGCGCGTCCACTGCCCGGGTGCCGCCAGGCTGGGAGGCAGGGTTGCGCCTGCGACCCGGGTTGAGGGTCGCGGGGGCACCCATGACAGTACCCCATCCCCCTTTGGCCTCCCCCTCTTTCTAGCCTGAAGGAATTTCTGAACAATACTCTGGTCCACAATATTGTCCTCTAGTTCCTAGGACCTCTCCTCAGGCCCGAACCCCTTCCGGTCGATGAGGAAAAACCACTTCCCTCTGACCGTCTTCATATCCAGAACTTCTTTTACAGTGAAGACGTTGGAGGCGTCGGCCTCAGGGGTAGGGGAAGCAGGTTCCCGCGAGAAGCGATTAAGGATGACCGGTTTCAGAAGAGAGACATGGAAGGAGTTCGGGACCCGGAGGAAGGACAAGCTTATAAGCCACTGGGTTTATGCGCTTCAGCACCTCGAAAGGACCCAAGAATCGAGGGCCAAGCTTGTAGCTGGGGACCTTGAGGCGGATGTACCTAGCAGACAACCATACTTTGTCTCCTGGAGAGAAAATTGGGGGAGGTCTTCGTCTCCTGAATCTTAGTACGGGCGGAAGCCCGGAGTAGAGATTGGTGTGTCTGTCTCCAGACGGACGTTAGGTCCTGGACCAGCTCCTCCACAGCAGGGACCTCGGAGAGCACCGAAAGGGGATGTCGCCCATAGACAATGAAGAAGGGGGCGGCACCAGCGGATTCCGATTCTAAAGAGTTGTAGGAAAACTCTGCCCAGGGTAACAAATTAAACCAATTGCCCTGACGCGCAGAGACGAAGTGACGCAGGTAGCAGCCCAGCATCTGGTTAACCCTCTCCACTTGCCCATTAGACTGAGGATGGTAGGCCGAAGAGAAGTCCAATTTCACTTGGAGTTGCATATATAGGGAGCGCCAGAACCTAGAAATAAATTGGACCCCCCGATACGAAACGATGTGTTGGGGAAGCCCATGCAGCCGGAAGACATGTAGAAAAACAGGCTGGCGAGGCGCAGAGCAGAGGGTAGGCCAGGCAGAGGGGTAAAGTGAGACATTTTGGAGAACCGATCCGTAATCACCCAGATAACGGTATTTCCAGAGGAAGGAGGGAGATCGGTGATAATGTCCATAGCCACATGGGTCCAAGGACAGCTGGGGATCAGCAGTGGCTGAAGCAGACCAGCTGGCTTGAAACGAGGCGTATTGTTACGGGCACAGGAGACACAGGATTCCACGAAGTCCCGAACATCTTGTGCCAGGCCGGGCCACCAATAGAATCGAGAGATGAGGGAATAGGACTTCTGCACTCCTGGATGCCCAGCCATACGAGAACAGTGACCCCACGACAATATCCTCTTCCGCAATGCCGGATGAACGTATGCCTTTCCAGGCGGAATTTGTCGTAGGTCTACGGGCGCAGCAGAGATAAGCCGTTCTGGAGGGATAATGTGGCGTGGAGCGGGTTCGTCCCCAATAACAATAGAGGCACGGGAGAGAGCGTCGGCCTTGACATTTTTCTCTGCGGGGCGGAAATGGATCAGAAAGTTAAACCTGGAGAAAAAGACAGTCCATCGAGCTTGACGTGGATTCAGCCGCTGGGCTGTTTGGAGGTAGAGAAGGTTTTTATGATCGGTGTAGATGTTGACTGGATGACGGGCTCCTTCCAAGAGATAGCGCCATTCCTCCAAGGCTAGCTTGATGGCCAGTAATTCCGATCGCCAATGGAGTAGTTCCTCTCTGAGGTAGAGAAGGTTTTGGAAAAAAACCTGCATGTGAGAGTCTTGCTTTTGGGTCCCTTTTGCAGAAGAACCGCCCCGGCACCCACCGAAGACACGTCCACCTCCAGAAAGAATGGTCTCTCTGTATCGGGCCATTAGAGTACGGGTGCAGAGGCAAAGGCTGACTTCAGCTTAGAAAAGGCCTCCTCTGCCGCTGGCGGCCAGAGCTTCAGATTGGCATTTTTCTTGGTTAACGCCACTATAGGTGACACCAGCGAGGAAAAATGTGGTATGAACTGCCTATAGTAGTTGGCGAAAGCTGGGAACCTTTGTATGGCTCGGAGACCCACAGGTCGTGGCCACTGTAGGACGGCGGACAACTTCGCGGGGTCCATCTGCAGGCCCTTATCGGAAATGACGTAGCCGAGGAAAGGAAGACTTCTCTGGTGGAACTGACATTTTTCAATCTTGGCATAGAGACAGTTGGCCCTTAGACGCTTGAGGACCTGTCGTACGTGCACTTGATGGAACTCAAGGTCAGCAGAGAACACCAGAATGTCATCTAGATAGACGACTACACGTGTGTACAGGAGATCCCTGAATATGTCGTTGACAAATTCTTGAAAGACGGCAGGTGCATTGCAGAGCCCGAAGGGCTAGACAAGGTACTCGAAGTGCCCGTCGCGTGTATTGAAGGCAGTCTTCCATTCGTCCCCTTCACGTATCTGGATGAGCAGGGCCGGACTGGGACTTAAAAACAGCCTTGGCACACAAAACCAACCAGCCCCTTCCCCTAAGCAATATGACTTTTGGGTATGTTCACACGGCTTATTTTGGGGCGCATTTTGCCGCGTATTTTGCGGCATACTGCGTTCAATACGCAGCGAAATGTGCCCCATAATCATGGTAATCCATAGCTCTCATAGAGAACTATGGATTACGCTTTGTCACCCCAATGCATAAAATACGATTGTGTTGTACACACGGGGGGAGAATTGACATGTCATTTATTCGAGGCGCGTAAGTAATGACGCACGCATTAGCGTGACTCCCGAACACCCGGCGTAATTGCGAGGCGTAATTTACGCCCCGCAATTACGCCATGTGAACATACCCTTACCCTCCCACATATAGCTCTGTGATGAATTTTGCTGTACTAGGTTAGACTTCGTTCTTAAATATCTAGAACATACTAACAACACAAGAAAGACGCATATAACAGAAATACCTAATCACACGATCAAGTACATGTGTTCACTTAGGGTATGTTCAGGCGGCGTGATGGATCTGTGTAGTCTCCACAGAACATTTTTTTCTGCTCCTAGTCATTTTTTTATAACCTTGCAAAAAAAAAAAGACTGAGCAGGGCAGAAAATTTACTATTAGAGTCTATGTAAAGCGTTGAACGGTTTTTGACCCTTTTTTGCAGAAATCTGCTGTGCATTTCTGCCAAAAAATGCAAAACGCGCCAAAAACAGTCGTTTTTTCAGCAGCTTTTGACGTGCACTGGACAAAAAAAACTTCAGTTTTATGAATGGATTTAGGATTTGGTTTTCAGTGAGTTTTTTGTCCACTCCCATGCAGTCTTAGCCTACTGTATGTCTCCACTGTGCACATTTTTGGTAGTTTTTTCAGCGTTTTTCATTTTCTGCTGAAAAAACGACTAAAAACAGATACCATAGAAATAGTAAAAATTGTCTGTAGTCTCCATAGAGCGTTTTTATTCTTCTGCTCCCAGTCATTTTTTGAAATATATTGCAAAAAATGACAGAGCAGGGCAGAAAATTTACTATTGAAGTCTATGTAAACTGCCGGACGTTTTTTGGTGTGTTTTTTGCAGAAATCCACAGCAATTAATCCTGTGCCTTTCCGCAAAAAAACCACAGAAAAATGTGCAAAAAAGCGCTACAAAACAGTCATTGGATAAAAAACTCAGTTTTATGAATGGTTTTAGGATTTGGTTTACAGTGAGTTTTTGTTCACTGCAGTGTAGACCTAGCCTTCAGTGGCATTGTAAGGGGCTGTTCACACAGCGTTTTGGAATCCGATTTTGGATCCGTATTGGATCTGAAAATCCCATCCAAAAAACGGATCCAACACATATCCATCGTGCAGCTGAGTGTTTGGATGTGTGTTGGATGCAGCAGGATCGCACCCTATACTTTATTATAGGGCTCCTGCTGTGTCTTTCGGACCAAGAATTGATATGACAATTCTTGGAACAGATCCGAAAGATGCAATGAAACACCATCGGATCACTCGTGTGAACACCAATGCGTGTTTCATAGTAAAAGCAATGTAAATCACACTGCTACTGGTTAGCTGCGTGTTTGGGTCCGTTTGGGGTCTGACAGACGGATCCAAACACGCAGCTCAAAAGTGTATGTTACATGAACAATAACATGCCGTGTGAACATACCCTTACTGAAAGAGCTGTTTACCCCATTCCGTATCAGCCACTTTTTGGGAGGGATTTTAACAGTTAATTGCTTCTTCTACTTTATTTCTCTGTTCTTTAATTTTTTTCAGTTTAAATTTTATTTTTTACATCTACTTTAAATATTGTGCCCCCATAAGTCTGTTTCCTGTACAGTAAATGCACAGGGCTGTCGGGAATCCAAAATCAGACTGTGTTATTTTTGCACAAAAAAACATGGCAAAAACCACGGTGTGGCGACATTAAAATACTGTTGGATTTTCCTGTATGTGAATTATTGGAATTTGCAAAACCAAACATGTTGGACATTATGCTCTATTCAACTCTTCACAATGATGTTTTGTCTGTATTAACTCTTTTCTTTGAATAATTCAATAAAAACACAGTTAAACAAAAAAAAAAAATACTGTTGGATTTTCAACGGTATTTTAACTTTGCTGTGGAGACATAGCCTTAATGCTCCTGCAATTCTTGAACCCTGCCGGTCATGTAGAGGCTGGGAAGCAGGAAGACAGAGCTGTATATATCATACTCATTGAATAGCTGTATATACAGCTATTCAGGAGGCAGGGACAATGATAAACTGTCCCTGACTTCTCTATGGCACGCTGCAAGGACGTTCAGGAAAATCTTGCAGCATTTATTGCTGATTTTATTTTTTTTTAAAAACGACATAATCCTATAATTTAACTACTAGGCATTCATCCCCTAGCAAACACATGTAATTGATGAGGCTCCAGGAGTTCAATTTATAAAGGATGCCAGTGTTCTCGATCAGCCAGCAGCTCTAACCATATCTGCTGCCCTCCAGAGCAGTCCCTGGCGCAGTCTACAAAGCCTTCCTCTTGTCTTCTGGATCAGCCAGCAGCTCTACCCTTATGTGGTGTTCTGGGCTTGCTCCTTTCCTGCCACTACAGCTCTCCAGAGCAGCCTAGAAAGCCTTTCTCCGGTCTTCAGCTCTCTGTGCTCACTTGTCCTGCCCTCATGCTCTTGAAGACTCAACGTCTCTATTGCCTTGAGCTCCATTTGGCTCTGCCATGTTTTATAGCCCTGCCCCTGATGTCCGGCTTTGTCTCTATTCGCTTCTCCAGGGTCCTGGCCCGGCCCTGTTAGGTTCTGCTCGTTCTTAGCCCCGTCTCCACCTAGCTTGTAGTCGGCAATGTCCCATTGCACAGGCTGACATCGGAGAAGGATGTCAGCCTATGTCTGTCAGTGCTGACTGCCGGCCCTCCCCTCTTCCATTGTATGCATGTTGCTAAGTACCAGCGGCCCTTATCTGTTGAATAGATAGCGGCAAGTGAAGGAAAAAAACTTCCCTCATCCCTGCCGGCCCACTCACTGGGGCAGCCCACCGTGCATCCGGCCGGTGAGACAGATTAGCAGTCCGGGCCTGCGGATGAGGTTGTAAGCCCCACGCAAGTCCAATTTGGTGAATATCTTGCCCCCCGACGCCGGTCAAAGAGTTCCGTTATCAAGGGCAATGGGTAGCGATTTTTTACGGTAATTTTATTGAGGCCCCGATAATCGATACACTGTCGTAGAGATCCATCCTTCTTTGTCACGAAAAAGAACCCGGCTCGTGCCGGAGAGGAGGACTTACGAATAAACCCCTTCTGGAGATTCTCCTTGATGTAGGTGGACATAGCCAAGGTCTCTGGTACCGACAGTGGGTAAACCCTGCCCCGTGGAGGGGACGTCCCGGGCAGAAGGTCAATAGGGCAGTCATAGGAGTGATGAGGAGGCAAGGTCACAGCGTGCTTCTCGGAGAAGACGTCAGCAAACTCTTGATACGGGGCGGGAAGGCCCGCTAGAGGTTTAGACGGTACTGGAGAAGCGGTAAGCACCGGGTGAGGTGCCACCAAAAAGCGAGACCGACATTCTGGTCCCCAACGTAAGACTTCGCCCGTCTGCCAGTTGAGCATAGGAGCATGGCGCTGTAGCAACGGAAGCCCCAGAAGGATGGACAAGGAAGACTGGGGTAGCACATAGAACGTAAGTCTCTCCTTATGTAGTGCCCCCACTTGAAGGAACAGAGGCTCAGTGCGGTACCGGACTGGATCGCTGAAGATCTCCCCACTGACAGAAGAGATGACCAGAGGTTTCTCCAGGCGGACCACGGGGAGCTTATGCTGAGACACCAGGGTAGCGTCCAAGAAATTTCCAGCCGACCCAGAGTCCAAGAAGGCTGAGGCTTGAAAGTGGGTGCCCGGCCCAGTGCCGAGTAGAACGGGTATGGTCAAACGAGGAGAGGCCTTGCTCTCACCTAGGAACGCCTCTCCCACGAATCCTAGGTGCGTGCGTTTCCCGAATGCTGAGAACGAAGGGGGCAGCCTCAGCGGAAATGTTCGGGGCTGGCACAATAGAAGCACAGGTTTTCTTCTCGCTGCCGGGTCAGCTCCTGTGGAGTGAAGTGAGCTCTGTCCACTTGCATGGGTTCCTCAGTAGCAGGCAGGGAGGACAACTGTGGCAGCCTCTGGAATACAGAAGCTAGGCGGGGAAAACGGCAACCCCTGGCAGGTTCGCGTTCCTGGCGTAGCTCTTCTCGCCGTTCAGAAAAACGGATATCGATCCGAGTGGCCAAAGAGATTAGGTCACTCAAGGAGGAAGGAGGATCGCGGATAGATAAGGCATCCTTGATCTGGCTGGAGAGGCCTTTCTTGAACGTGGCAGCTAAGGCCGCATGGTTCCATGACAGTTCCGAGGCCAGGGTGTAGAACTGTACCGCGTTATCACCCACCGAGGAGTCGCCTTGATGCCGATTTAGTAAGGTGGTTTCAGCAGAAGAGACTCGGGCGGGTTCCTCAAACACACTGCGGAACTCGGTGAGGAAGGCGGCGAGGGTAGCCGTGACTGGATCGTCTCTGTCCCACAGAGGGGTAGCCCAGGCCAGGGCTTTCCTGGAGAGAAGGCTGACCACAAATGCGACCTTTGACCTTTCCGTAGGGAATTGGTTCCCCATTAGGTCGATGTGCAGGGAACACTGGGTGATGAAGCCCCTGCACGTCTGGGAGTCCCCATCGAACTTGGACGGCATAGACAGACGGAGCCTTGGACCAGCAGCCGGTGTGGAAGCCGAAGGTGCAACGGACGCCACGGGAGCGGGTTGTTGCTGCCAGGTGGCCAGGCACTGCTGCATCATGGTGGAGAGGTGGTTGAGTTTCTGGGCCTGCTGAGCGAACTGCTGAGATTGCTGTGCCACGACGGTGGTTAGATCAGCGACGCTGGGCAGAGGCACCTTGGCGGGATCCATGGCCGGATCTTACTGTCACGGTTGGAGGTAGTGGATCCTCTGGACCACCGCAAGCGATGGCAATGGCCACGCCAGGGAGCGGAATCTAAGTAGGTCCCGGTTTTCACCAGAGCCCGCCGCAAAGCGGGATGGACTTGCTGTGGCGTGAGTCTACCAGGTCGCTACCCCTGAAGTGACAGGCGGCAAGATTCGTGTTCAAGGGACGGAGGCAAACGGTACGGTACACGGTAATCAGAACAAGACTTAGGAACGCTTTCTCAATAGGCAATGGACACTAAAGATCCGGAAAGGGCATCAGGAAGAGGCAAGCTTAAATAAGGGCAGCGGCCGGCAATACCCAATTACCGGCGCCCATGCCCTTTAAATTTAACAGAGCCGGCGCACGTGCCCTAGGGAGCGGGGACGCGCACGCCGGGGGACAGGAGACGCCGTGGGAGCGAGGACGGGTAAGTGAGACTGGGAGGCATGGGTGCGCCCGCGACCCGGGTTGAAGGTTGCGGGGGCACCCGTGACAGGTGTTCTGTGAGCCTGCAAATGTCGCCAAATAACGGCTTCTGGGTGTGGGAAAGATGCAGCCAGCAATACCAAACTCCCTAACTATTGCTGTCTATGGAGAGGAAAATGCTATCTAACCAAGAGCAGTCTGTACAGTACAGAAAGTGAGCTGAAAATGGCGTTCACAAGGCAATACAGTGAAATATATATAACATGGTCATGTGATTGTACCAGCCAATGAGAGCCCTACACCTCAGAGATGACGTTTTTGACACTTCCCGGTGCTCTGTACTGATTGGATGGCCGCCAAAAGTGCAGAAAGGTGATTGGATGGTGCCAAAAGTGCAGAAAGAAGATTGGATGGCCACCAAATGTGCAAAAAGGGTATTGGATGGCGCCAAAAGTGCAGAAAGAAGATTGGATGGAGCCAAAAGTGCAGAAAGCCACTGAGAACAAAACTGAAAATTGGCGTGTCGAACTAGAACTTTACTCGAACTAACAGTAAAATGTTCGGTTCGAGTTTTAAAAATTCGAGAAGTTCTACTAGAACTTAACTTTTCTAGAACAGTTCGATCAACACTACTCGCACCTATTTTGGGAACAGGTCTCTAAAAGTCTCATCTCAGAATGGAGAGTCAATCGTACTTGCACATGACTCTCCATTCTGTTTTGTGGGAGTTTCCAGTACAAGGGAGCAGAATATTCATCCGTACTCCATAGAATAGAATGGAGTGTCGTGCGGAAGACTGACCAGATCTCCATTCTGTTCTATAGGAGTTCTATGGCCGTACTGCCATAGAACAAAATGGAGAATTGTGCGAAAGGGTGACCAGATCTCCATTCTGTTCTATAGGGGTTCCCAGTACAGAGGAGCGGAATGTCTGGTTGTACTAAGAACTCCCTTAAAGCAGAATGGAGAGCTGTGTGCAAGCGTGACTGGATCTTCATTCTGAACTGAGACTTTCGGGGGGCCTGTTTCTGAAATAGGTGCAGATCCCAGAAGTGGGACCTGTACCTATCACACTTTGATGACATATCTTATCAATGTACCATCAAACTCAATAATGGGAACACTCCTCTTAGTAAGCAGCAGTTTGGCGAGCAGCTATCTCATCTCTAGGGTCAGCTCTCGGCACTTGGGCTACAGGTTGTACCACATGAAGTTCAACAGGCGTTTTTTTTTTTTTATACTTACTATGAAAAGAACAGTTAGTAAGAAGCAGCAGTGATTTGCTTTTTCCTCCATTGTTTCCTTAAGAAATGGAAATTTCATAGCTTTTTCTGCAAAAAAAAAAAAAATAAATAAAATTATACTCAATTTCAATATTTTGTATTTTTGTATGCACAACACATCACTTAAAAGGGGTTTTCTGACCACAATGATTAGCTTGAAACATATAAGGAAAGATAAATGAAGACTATTACCAAATACATTGCTGTTTTGATTTTCTTTTGTTCAGGAGATAAAGAATATTTTATCTACTGCTATTGTACCTAAGCTCCTCTCGGCTACCAACCACCTCTCTCTGCTTGCTTTCATATCTGATTGCTCCAAGCTGTTCTCTCTGACCAGAGAGAGTCATTCCCTACTGAGTCTTCTCTATTGCACAGAAGCTTGTTTACCTAAATTAATGACAAGCTATAGCCTATAGGGTACGTCTACATGACATATGTCAAAATACTCAATGGATTGAGAATCCTAAAACTGCGTCAAGTATTTTGAGTCTCTATTCAATGTGGATTTTAGGTTGTTTGAGTCCTATTCATCTCTATATAGTTTTGGATGTAGATTTTACATAGAAATATTTTGGACATGTTTTTTAATGTGAAATATGTAAACACCTGAATCTGTGTAAAAAATTTGATTGTAAATGCTTGTCGTGTAGACGCTTAGAGCTCTGTAGCTTTGTGCACTAAGAATTATAAATCTTCTGTATTCATGTTACTTTAACAGGAATAGCAAGGAGCAGCAGAGCTGATATGATAATCACTGCTGTAGAACCACCCACAGCCTCAGGAAGTGTCTGAACTATGGTACATTTTCCTGGCCAGCCAAATCCAATACAAGACTTCCACCTTCACAGATTGTGTTGTATGTTGTTCAATATTCAGCTGTGCCACACAAAATAATACCGTCATATAGTGCTCAAATGCAGCGCCCAACAACAGCTCTATACTCAGCCTAATCTGATACTATTTAGATGTTATATACATGCCACCAAAAGCCAAGAATATCCAACAAACTGTACCATGAAGGAGACGGGGATATGCAAACCCCACTCACAAGTTGGCATTTTGGAGGCATTCCGGGGCAATCACAAGTCTTGCTTTTGGAAGCATGAAGATAAAGCACTAATACTGCTCTGCAATTGCTGTTATAATGTTGTAGAGGTTAAGATTCTTGGGTGCCAGACCATCTGAGGTATGCCATTCAACAGGGACAGTCTATGAGTCATGACTGATAACAAGTCGCTCACTACTAATGCCCAATGGTTTGCTAGTATCTAGGAAGCCAAACATTTTCAGTATGGGCATTACTTTTTGTTGAAACCCAGGTCTATTAAATAGTGCTGTCACACTCCACAGTGCTGTACAGAGATTATGCCATTATTCACGTTGCTCCCTGTCCCCACAATCTAAATTCCACATTATAGGGCTGTTCCCACCACAGACTTTGATGGAATATTGATAGGTTATGCTTCAAAATCTGATAGGTGTGGGTCCCACATCTGGGATCACAGCAAAAGTTAAGAGGCACAGGGTCACACAAATACTGATAATAAAACTTAACCTTTACTAAGTATACAATAAAATTCACCTAACACTATTGAAATGAACTGCCTATAAAACATAGGGAACCCGCCCCGAAAAAGGTGACCCTACAGCACACCTCCTGGCACATCCTAACAGTCCCTAATGTGGCCAGTAGTAGTGGTGTCACTGTTGGGATAGATCTAAAAAAACTCCAGGATAACTACTTAAAGGGGTTTTGCCACGAAGTAAAATTGACGTGGGAAGTTGCAAATGAAATAACAAACATTTTCACCATTCATTATTATTAAAAATTCTGCACCGTTTTTGTTTTAGCTGCTCCTTTAGTGATCCATTGTTTACAGCTCGTCTCCAGGGGATACGACCAGGTCTGAGGGCTCCTCAGTCCTGGTCGCACATGTTCAGACATCACCTCTCCTCTCAGGCAGCTACTGAGTGTTCAAACCCCAGGTGCTGTCACTCTACTCCTGTCCTCTGTACTCCTTACTAATTAGTCAAACAGTGCAAATACTGTACATAAAAAAGAATCCTCAATCAGGTCTGTGCATTAATAAAGAGAAAAATAAAAACACAGGTTTGGTTCCTGCAGGGATTTGAACCGAGGACCCTTGTGCCTGGAGACAAAAACTTTACCTCTCAGCTACTCACAAAACTTTTCATAAACAGACCTTTCTTTGACAGAGAGGAAAGGCCTGGTGATGTCATCCTGCTGGGTCACATGATATGCAATTCAAACAAATCACACACGCCCCCTTCTGAGCACACAGAGCTGAAGAAGTGGATGCATGAGGTATGAAATGAGATTGTGGTAAAACCCCTTTAATGATCCATTGTTTACAGCTCATCTCCAGGGGATACGACCAGGGCTGAGAGCTCCTCAGTCCTGGTCGCACATGCTCAGACATCACTTCTCTTCTCAGGCAGCTACTGAGTGTTCAAACCCCAGGAGCTGTCATTCTACTCCCGTCCTCTGTACTCCTTAGTAATAAGTCAAATAGTGCAAATAAAAAAAAGAAACCTTAATGAGGTCTGTTCATTGATAAAGAGGAAAAAAAATCCACAGGTTAAGTTCCTGCAGGGATTTGAACCAAGGACACTTGTGCTGTAAAGCAAAAATGTTACCTCTGAGCTAAAATGTAGCTACTTACAGCTTTAAACATAAAGAGACCTTTCTTTGACTACAGAGAGGAAAGGCCTGGTTATGTCATCCTGCTGGGTCACATGATATGCAATTCAAACAAATCACACACGCCCCCTTCTGAGCACACAGAGCTGAAGAGCTGGATGCAGGAGGTATGAAATGAGATTGTGGCAAAACCCATTTAAGAACCTCCAGCGCGTTTTCCCCACGATTCTTTGGTTTATCAAGGAGGAGAATCAGTATGGATCAACAATTATTATCTGTCCTACTGATAACAACTAGTGCTAGCCCTCTTAGATATGGCAGTATACTCATGATACAGATAATATATTGGGATACACCAACCTGACCGATAGAATATCGGTTGGAAGATGTCAGATAGTCCAAAGTTAGAAAGATAAGGAATATACGACTCTTAGGGCATCATGATGACGATAGACCCGCAGTAGGACATCTAAGTAAGCAGGCCACATCTGGGATCCAAACCTATCTCAGAAACGGACCCCGAAAATATCAGCTCAGAACGGAGAGCCGGTCACACTTGCATATGACTCTGCATTCTGTTCTATGGGAGTTCCGAGTACAGCTGAGTACCCCTTTAACCTTGTTCTTGCCTTGTGGGTTTCACGGCATTAACCAGTGGTGAGGCTGGGCTTGAAGTCCTTGTCTCCCTCTCTTCACCCACATTTTCCCCACCCTTGGTTGAATTTGATGGACACGTGTCTTTTTTCAACCGTACTATGTAACCTATCTGTATATTTTCCGAAAGTGGGTGGAAACCCAAGCTAAAATATGGAGAAGACACAAACTTCATGCAGATTTTCTCAAATCCAGGACCTCAGCCAGGTAACAGTCTAAGCAAAGAGCCACCATGCTCTCCAGATCAAAAGGTACTACGGACAGGTACAGTACTGTGAAAAAACTTCAATTAGGTGTGGAAAAAGTTCTGTAAAGAAAGAATGCTTCATAAATAGAAGTGTTAATTTATTTTTATCAGTTAACAAAACACAACATGAATGAACAAATAGAACTCAAATCAACTTTTGGTGTGACCGCCCTTTTCCTTTGGAGTCCAGAAAGTGATGATATGACCCCCACAGGGCCCTGATCTCAACATCATCTAGTTTGTCTCAGAAGGTTCTCAGCTGGCCTTTATCCACAAAAGATCTGGGCTAAGTTCTCAAGATGTTTGGAAGAACCTCCCTGTCAAGTTCCTTCAAAAACTGTGTGCAAGTACCTAGAAGAACTGAGGGGGTTTTTTTTAAGGCAAAGAGTGGTCACACCAAACATTGGTATGATTTTGGTTTCTCTTTTGTTCAGTCACTTTGCATGTGGTCAGTAGAGAAGTCTTCTGCAATATTTTGCACGTCCTTTCTTCTAATGCCCCAATAACAATCACAGCAGACACAGTTCCTTGTTGAGCTTTTAGAAGCCAACAAGAAATCAGCTTGATGGGCCCCATTGCAAGGACCCTGAGCCCTAAATGATGCCATTCAAAATATTTGTGTCTTGTTATGCAATACAGAGCCCCCATTATGCATTAAAGTGGTTGTCTCACTACAAGGTTTGCTTTTTATGTTAAAGATCTTGCAAAGACAAGTCACTTTGCAGTATATGTCCATTAACAGTGTCCTACCTATTCCTAGATATCCCCTCTTGTATGGGCTGCATCAGTTCCTCAGGTCGCTATAGCTACAGACTTGTTCAATCTCTCATGATAGGCTTCCAGCACTGGTTACTATAGCTACAGACCTGTTCAATCTCTCATGATAGGCTTCCAGCACTGGTTGCTACAGACCTGGCTTCTACTGCAGCCTAGTAGAAGCCAGTAAACCCCCCCTGAATTCAAAATGAAACCAAGAAAGCAGGACTGAGGTAAGATGAATCAGTGTAGTGAAACAACCCTTTTAAGGTTACTACCTCTGCATCACTTTAGCTATGCGACTGCTACTAGAGCCCACTGTCTTGTAGTAAAGGTGATCTATTATTTTGCCACCAGTAAACTGTTTTTTGGTGGATAATGAGCAACTGTTTTGCCATCATTAGATGGTCTTCTAGGAGACGGTGATCTATTAGTTTGCTACTAGTAGACAACCTTCTAGTTAACGGTCATCTTCTAGCTCACCAAAAGTAGATGGTCTTCTAGTAGACGGTGCTCAATTATTATGTCACCTGTAGATGATCTTCTAGTAGACAGTGATCTACTATTTTGCCACTAGTAGACGACCTTCTAAGAAATGGAGATTTACTATTGTGCCACCTGTAGATCGTCGACTAGTAGACGGTGAACTACTATTTTAGACAGTCTTCTAGTACATGGTGGTCTACTATTTTAGACAGTCTTCTAGTAGATTGTGATCTACTAGTTCACGAAAAGAAGATGGCTATATACTATTTTGACACTAGTAGGCGGTCTTCTAAAAGTCAGTGATCACTATTTTGCAAAGTGTCAGCAGTCTTCTAGTACATGGTGATCTACTATTTTGCCACCCATAGACAGTCTTCTTGTAGACGGTGATCTATTTGTTTACTATCAGTACACAGTCTTTTATATAGTAATCTATAGTATTCTTCATAGTAATCTACAAATATGGTAATCTACGAGCACCACCAGTAGCCAGTCTACCAGTAGACAGTGATCTACTATTTTATACAGTCTACTAATAGATGGTTATCTACCAGATCAACAAAAGTAGACATTCTTCTAGTACACGGTGATCTACTATTTTGCCACCGGTAGATGGTCTTCTAAGAAGTGTTTAACTACTATTGTGCCACCAGTCGACGGTCTTCTAGTAGACAGTGACCTACTATTTTTACACCAGTAGGGGATCCTCTAAGAAATAGTGATCTACTATTGTGCCATCTGTTTATGGTCTTCTAATAGATGGTAATCTACTATTTTAGTTCACCAAAAGTAGATCGTCTTCTAGTGGATCATAATCTACTATATTGCCACCAGTAAACAGTCTTCTAGTAGATGGTTATCTATTATTTATCACCAGTAGACGTTCTTCAAAATGTTGGTGATCTACTATTTTGCCACCAGTAGACAGTCTTCTTGTAGACAGTGATCTACTATTTAGCCACCAGTAGACAGTCTTCTTGTAGATGGTGTTCTATGAGTTTGCTACCAATAGATGGTCTTCTAGTAAATTGTAATCTACCACCGTAGTTCACCACCCATAGATGGTCTTCTAGTAAATTGTAATCTACTACCGTAGTTCACCACCAGTAGAGGGTCTTCTAGTAGACAGTGATCTACCATTTTGCCAGCAGTGGACAGTCTTCTAAGAAATGTTGATCTACTATTGTGCCACCTATAGATGGTCTTCTAGTAGATGGTGATCTACTATTTTACCACCAGTAGATGGTGATTTTTTTGTCCCCAATAGACAGTCTTCCAGCAGATGCCAACACTAATCTAAATTATGCTCCACAACAACTTCTGCAGGGCAGCCATATATAAATCATAGGCACGTTGCTTTCTTTGGGAGAACGGCGATTT
This sequence comes from Phyllomedusa bahiana, assembly GCA_025379985.1. NCBI lineage: Eukaryota > Metazoa > Chordata > Amphibia > Anura > Hylidae > Phyllomedusa > Phyllomedusa bahiana. The sequence continues at coordinate 26,679 of JAODAL010043650.1, forward strand.
GGAAACCATTAGGCCTAAATTACATTCTTATGGTAAATAATATATCTTAACAAAACTAAAACTTTAAAATATTAAATATTCACATTTGGGCCAAGCTGCAGAGCAGTGACGGGAGCAGATCTTAGAATGCAAATTGGAATTTATTCTAATGAGTTAGCAGATTTAACAGCAAGCCGCCTTAATACCACTGTGACTAAAGCTCAGTGGTATCAATCTGCTGCTCTCCAAGAAGACATTAAAATATGTTCAGTCACAGCACATCAGTAGCTAAAAGAGCACATCTGAATTCTGGGAATACACAGCTTTCCTCTCGTATTACTAATGACGCCTCTAAAACAGCCTTGTGTATAATATGTTATAATAAGGGCTTATGTTTGATGTACGGCCGTCATATGTGAATGGAGACACATTTCCTAATGTGATGGACTATGCAATTGAGGCAGTTTAACTCTTTTGATGTCCATACCTCAAACAACTGGCACATCGTGAAAATGTCTCCCAGCGCTTTTCACTCCTTGTCGCCTTCATGCATTTTTCAAAGTATAAGATTTTGTAAGAAATGCATCAAAAATATATTTGAGGCTGAAACTCTGATCCAAAAAAATAAGTTTTAAAGGGGTTGTATCATTACATTAAATTGTCTTCAGAATAAGGGGACAGTGAAAACAAGCAACTTTTGCAATTGGATGTCATTAGCAAAGCTGTCTTGTTTTCACTGTCTCCCTTATCTTCGTTTTCTGTAAACACTGTTCCCCAGTGCCGGTCGGATTCCACCTCCTTTCATTTTATTAGCTGACGGCGCTATTAATTTACATTCTGTCTGGCCCCCCCGGTCGTATTCAGGGGAGCGCACATTCCTGCCTCTCTCACTGAGAATAAGGGGCCGGCAACAATTTCACTCTGCACAGCCAGCAGCTCCACAGTAACACTGCAGCTGCTTCTACAGAAAACAGCACAATTGCGCCCGGTGCCTAATGCTGCTGCGTGTAAACATAGAAAGCAGACAGATCTGTGCTGCTCTGGACGAGTTCATAGAAGACTGGATTCAACTGTAACAAACCCCCAGCTGTGAGAGGAGAAGGGATCAGTGCTCTGAGTTCATAGAAGACTGTCTAGACGGAATGCAGGCCTGTGGTACGTAAACATACAGCTCTTATAAAATAAGACTGCATAGGGAGAGGAACGACACAGTGACGTGTGGTCTCTGACAGAGGGGGAGTCCCCGCACACTGACTCGGGAGCGGGGATGGACAGGGAAGGGGGGGGGGGTGATGTCATCCTCCTTCAGTTAAGAAACACTCAGCTGGGAGGGGTAGAAACGCCCCTGGATTTGAAGAGCTGAGAAGCTGAGATTACAATGAAATATACGAACTGATGAAGCGATACATCCCCTTTAAGGGGTTGTCCACATTTTGTGCACCGCACTAATAAAAACAAAAGAAAACACTACTCTTGACAATGTGCTTCTCTAGACTACAATGTCAGTGGTCTCTGGCTTTCTGGGCAGACTGCGCAGACCCATAGAGATAAGTGTGTGCAGGCTGCAGCACGGCCATCCTGAGATCTCTCACAGTAGCTGCCTGCCGGCTACTGCTCCTCGTCCCACAGCCAGTGCCACAGAACAGTATTTTTTGGGGGGGAGGGCAGAGGAGGGGTTGTAGTCATTATTATGTGATTAGTTCCACTACAGTAAGTGGCACTGCCAGTAGTGGTCGGCACTGCTGATTCATCTGTACCTGGGCCATTTCTTGCTGGTATCAGCCAGTTTGCATCCAGACTGGAAGCAGTCTGACTGATACCTGCCAGAATTATTGTTCAGGGATAACCCCTTAATGATTTTCTGCTGACTTATGCCGTTGCTGCAGACATCGGGGTTTGCGGCTCCTCACGTCGCAACTGCACTAGGAACAGAGCTGTACTACACAGCCCTGTTCCTAGCGCAGCCTCTGCAAGCAACGGGGAACGGGGGAAACCCAGCGCTTAATCGTTTGATTGCTGCAGTTCATGACCGCAGAATAATCAAAGGACTTTCCCTGCTCTGTTGGGTGGTCGGGACTCCCCGGGGGAACCCAGAGTAGCCCCAGGACTGTCTGTGTAACAAGCCAGCAGTCAGGGCACACTGTGTGCTGCCCTGACTGCTGTCTGTGTCAAACTGAAACAGATTATACGGCATTAGCATATATGAATATGCTAATACATTATTGAGTGTAAAAAAAAAAAATGGAACACCGTTATCCCTTCAGTCACTATGTGATGGTGATATGTGGTCATGGTGTGGTGGTATTATTCAGTCACTATATTGCTGTGACGTGGTCATGGTGTCAGGGTATTATTCAGTCACTATGTGATGGTGATATGTGGTCATGATGTGGTGGAATTATTCAGTCACTATGTTTTGGTAATAAGTGGACAGAATGTTGCGGTATTTGGCCTTAGTGGGAATATTGGTAATATTAGCCTTGGGATTCTGCTTTTATGTAGCGGTGTTATTTGGTAACTGACTATTTTGTAGTTTAATGCATAGAACTTTGTGCTGTAACTTTTTGTATATTCAGGCACTGGTTGATGGTGATGCAATGTGTTGAAGTACGGTGCGACATGTTAATGGGGGTGGGGGAGAAAATTGTTCCCTCCACCCTGAGTGCAATTTAGCCTAGGAATGGCCCTTGGTCCATTGTAAGTGAACGGAGCATGAGCCTCTCCTCTGTGTCAGAAGGAGAACCTAGAAGTCAAGAGAAGCGAATTGCTAGGATCCCTTAACCTTTGAGCACTAGGTCTGAAAAAGCCTTAATGAGCAGCTAAATTTGTTAGTCTTTGCCTCCCTGTGTTTTAACAGTTGTGACTTTTTTAATTTCTCAATTATGCAGTTGTATGAGGACTTGTTTTCTGTGAGAGAAATTGTATTTTGGAGCATAGTTCGAGTTCACATATAAACTGCTGCCTCATTTAAAAGAAATATTTTTTTGCAGCATGAACATGAAAAAAAAGTGTTTCTACATTAGTTTTTTAAATTATTTTTACACCCCCCACATTTCACCTTATGAACAATAATTTTTTATTAAGTTTTTTATTATTTATTTTATTTTTTCCACACCTTGTTTTTTTTTTTTTTAATATTCAGAGTGCTGCCAGTATTGCTGCAGAGGTTACCAGGGTGGGGGGGTCAGCCTGACAGTGCTCGGACAATATGCTGCACAATGCATCAATATGGTCTGCATGTCTGTCATCCCAGAAGGAAGCCTCTTCTTAAGAAAATGCACAAAAAAACCTGCAGACAGTTTGCTGAAGACAAGTTGACTAAAGACATGGATTAATGAAACCATGTCGTGTGGTTTGATAAGACAAGGATAAACTTATTGATGTCAAAAGGTGTCAAGCATGTGTGGCGGCAACCAGGTGAGGAGTACAAAGACAAGTGTGTTTTGTCTACAGTCAAGGATGGTGGGGGGAGGGTCATGTTTTTTGGGGGCTGTATGAGTCCTTTGGGAGCTACAGTTCATTGAGGGAACCATGAATTCCAACATGTACTGTGAGATATTGAAGCAGAACATGATCCTCTCCCTTCTGGGCCACAGGGCAGTATTACAACATAACGTCTCTAAGCACACCTCCATGACGACCCCTGCATTGCTAAAGAAAATGAGGGTAAAGGTGCTGGACTGGCCAAGCATGTCTCCAGACCTAAACCCATGGGGCATTGTGAGGCCCTAAAAAGGGAAAGGTGGGGGAGAAAAGGTCCTAACACCCACCAGCTCCGTGATGTCGTCATGGAGGAAAGGATTCCATGGCTGAAACCCCTTGAAGTTTAATGACCCCCATCCCCCCAAAGAGAGTAAGGGGTTGTCTCATTCACGTTTCAAGGATCATGAATGAAATAATGCTGCTTTGCTCTGTCACTTCCAGGAAAGCTGTCCTGAAATTTGCATATAAATCCTGATTCAGATTTCTGTTTATCATCTAGATTAGCAAATTTACCTTTCTGAGGTCCAGAGAAGTTTCTGAGCTAATGAAAACAAAAGGAAATTAGTGTCTTTTGTCTAAAGATCAGATAAACCAAGCTTTCATATTTGGGGCCCATGACCTGTGGTATCACCCCTTGTTTCAGATAAAAAAACATAAGAGGATAAGGAAACCCAAGATCAGTCATTTGGGAAACCCTGAGAGCCCCAAAGGTGTAAAATCATTTGTAGCTCCTTAAAAAAAAAAAGATGTACAAAGATATATTTGGAAAAGCTTTATTTGTGTTCCCTATTTTTTGAAAGCTTTTTCTTTAGTGAGACCCCCCTTTAAAGGGCGTGCGGAAAAAAAGGTGGCCACACAAAAATTTTGGGACATTTTGGGCCCAATTGTTCATTGTCACTTGGGGTGTACTTATTTTTGTGAATACTGTAAAATTATTATTATTATTTTTTTTTTTTCTTTTTTAAAGCATTGTTAAAATAATTACTAAACAATAAAATCATATGCAATTCATGCAGCCTCTTATGTATTAACATCAAGCATAAGATACAAATATTCAAAACACAGTCTCATTTTTGACAAATGTATCGAAACTGAATAATGTGACATTTAACATTGCACAACTGAGCAGGTAAGCTAGTGAGCGGTAACGGAAACATAGTTATATATCAATTCTCAAGTATTAACACTGCTTGAAAGGATGCAATAAAATAAATGCAGCCAAGCTGAGATAAAGTAAAAATGTCAGTAGTTATCATAGAACCAACTAGAGAAATAAAAAAAAACACCAAATCACCGGCACAAAGGAGGCGAAGGAAGTAAAAACTGGAGTAGGAGGTAAGCAAGCTTACAGACGTAGTTACATATAGGTGGCACAGACAGGTGGGTGCAGGTTTGGTAGTATTTAGTTTTCAGCATTGTTGCACTTTTGATTTAGGTTGGTCTAGTTCGACCCAACACAACCTGACTTGAATTTGCCAGAGGTTGCGAGATAATTGTGTAACCAATCGGTAGTCTGACAGTCAGCAGAAAAAAAGGAAATATATGCATCAGTCATTGAAAAATACACTTTCTTTATCTCTGTCTCTCCCTCTCAAAAACCCCATATATCCCAGGTCAGCTTCTCCCTCTATCATATAACCCTATATATCACAGACTCAGCTTCTTCCTCTATTTATAAACCCATAATCACAGAGCTCGCTTCTCTCCTCATCTATAACCCTATAACACAGACTCACTCCCCTCCCCTATCAAAAACCCCATATACCAGAGCCAGCTCTCTCCTCTTCTATAAAACCCCATAATTTACAGAGCCAGTTCTCTTTTATATTAACCCTTATATCACAGAGCTCAGCTCCTCCTCCATCATTAACCCATAAATCCCGAGCTCAGCTTTCTCCCCTTTATAACCCCTTTTTTCACAGAGCCATCCCTTTCCCCTTCAATAACCCTAAATTAAGAGCTCAGCTTCTCCCTCTATCAAAAAACCCTATATATCAAGACTCCTCCCTCCTTTCATATAACCCTATATACACAGAGCTCACTCTCTCCTCTATCAAAAACCCTTTTATCCCCCAACTCAGCTTTTCCGTCCATCAATAACCTATATTCACAAGCCAGTCCTTCCTCTTCAATAAAAACCCTATATATCACAGAGTCACTCCTCCCCTTTTATATAACCCTATAATCACAGAGCCAGCCCTCCCTTCATATAACCCATAAAAATCACAGAGCTACTTCTCTCCCTTTATATAACCTATATATCAGAGCTCAGCTTTCCCCTTTCTTAACCCCTTTTTATCACAGAGCTCATCCCCCCTCTTCATATAACCCTATATACAGAGCTCAGCTCCTCCCCTTTATATAACCCCATTATCACAGAGCTAATTCTCTCCCCTTTCAATAACCTATTATCACAGAGTCATTCTCCCCCTATAAAATAAAACCCAAAAATCAAGCCCCGCTTCTCTCCATATCACATTTGCACTCAGATGGGCAGCATAAACCCCTGAGGGTTCCCCTTTAAATCCTCATCTTGTAAGTTTTACTGTATTTTAACCAATCCTTAATTGTTGAGGATAGTTACATAGTTTGTTAGCCTGAAGACAGACGTCCATCCAGTTCAGCTTATTGTGCTATAGTGTTGATCCAGAGGAGGTAGAAACCAATTGTCCTCATTTTAGAGGAAAAATTCCTTCCCGACTCCAATCTGGCAATCAGAATAATCCCTGGACCCCGACCCTTCTCCAGAACCCCGGGCCTAAACTTTATTATTACATCTAAAAATGTATCCAGACCCTTCCCAGAAATCCCCCTCACTAAAACTTTTTATATATTTCATCTAGAAATGTATCCAGACCCCTTCTCCAAATCCCGGGCACTATAACTTTTATTAATTTCATTAGAAATGTTCCCCAACCCCTTTTCCAGAATCCGGTCACTAAACTGTTTATTATTCATCTAGAAAAATTCCAGACCCTTTTCCAGAACCGGTCATTAACTTGATTTTTACATCTAGAAAGTATCCGACCCTTCTCCCCGACCCCGGGCCCCTATAACTTTTTATTTATTACATCTAGAAATTTTATCCAACCCCTTTTTCCAGAATCCCGGTCACATAAATTTTTTTAAATTTCATCTAGAAATGTATCCAGACCCTTCCCAGAATCCCGGGCACTATAACTTGTTTATTATTTCATCTGAAAGTTCCGACCCTTCCCAAATCCCGGGCACTAAACTTGTTTTATATTAATTAGAAATTTATCCCCACCCTTCCCAGAATCCCGGGCACTATAAATTTTTTTTTTACATCAAAATTATCCCGACCCTTTTCCGAACCGGTCATAAAACTTTTTAAAATTTTACATTAGAAATTTATCCCGACCCCTTTCCCCAATCCCGGTCCCATAACTTGTTTTTATATTACAACTAAAATGTACCAGACCCTTTTTCCAAATCCCGGTCACTAAAACTTTTTATTATTACATCTAGAAATGCCTTTTCCCCCAAACCC
>JAODAL010043651.1:0-33651 GCA_025379985.1 Phyllomedusa bahiana
AAAAACCTTTTAGAGAAATTTGGGGGAAGATGGGGTTTCCGTGAGGGCCCTATAGTAAGTCGGGCAGCAATGAGGATGTGCTGTATAACCGTTTGGTAGCCCTAAGATGGTTTTAAAGAGGACCTATCACCTTCAGACAAACCTCTTGAAGTAGCAGAAGACTAAAATATAAATGTGTTCTCAAATATGCTTCATTAGGAAAAAACCAAAAATTTTTCTCTTATTTCATTTTTTAAAAAAAAGCCTCCCCCTTTAAAAGACAGCTTAAAAGTGGGGCCCCCGCGGACATGACAGCTTGGGGTGAGAGTAGAAGGTGAGGCCCCGGGGCTGGGGGGTCCACGTGCAGGGGGGAGCCTGAAAATCCTCTCTGCCCCAAAACCACGCAGGGAACGATGCCTTTGTGCTATGGGGAAGGAGGTAAATAACAGGTAAACTTGTCCAGTTTCCTTAGGCTCGTCTCCCCCGCACAAAAAAAAAGCTATTTTTTCAGCGTTTTTCTTTTCCTAAAAAACCCCCAAAAAACGACTGAAACAGCTCCCAAGATTTTCATTGAAAAAAACCCCTGCTTCCCCACTAGCTTTTTTTTTCTGCTCTTTTTTTTACTGAACGCTTTTGAAAAAGTTTAAAAAAACGCCAAGCAGGGCAGAAATTTACACAGGATTTTGGAAATGCTGGACGTTTTTTCCCGTGATTTTTCAATGAAAACCCTCCTATATGGGTGTTAAAGTTTATACTTTTTTTTCAATTCTCATCAATGTCCTCTTTCGTCCCTTTATAAAAAAGGTGATCATGTTTTTTGTCGCAAACTTTTTTTTGCGGAATTTCAAGTTTTTTGCCAATGACAAAAATATACTTTTTTTTTAAGGTTTTTTGGCCCCCAAAATGTTTTTTTTTTACAGATTTGGAAACTAATTACGTTATCTCCCTTTTTTGCTAAAAATAATTTTTTTTTTTGGATTTTGGTGTATTAAAGTTACTCGCTTTTGGGGCAAAAAAACGTTTTGTAAGTTTTTTTTTCCCCTTTAAAAACTTTTTTTTACGGGTTTTAAGGATTTTGGGGGTATTAAAGTTCTCGTTTTTTCGCTAAAAATACTTTTTTTCCCAGATTTTTGGAGAAAATTTAAGGGGGAAAATCCCAAAAAAAAAGTATTTTGTGCCCAAATTTAAAAAACTCCCTAACAGTAGTAGTGCCCCAAAAACCATTAAAAAAGTATTTTAGCAACAAAAGGAGATAACTTATTAGCAGCAAAACTGTAAAAAAAAAAAAGGATTGTAGTGGAAATCCGTAAGAAAAAAAGATTTTTAGCGGCAAAAAACGACTAAAATTTATTAGTGCCCAAAAACCCTAAAAAAGTATTTTAGCGGGAAAAACCCCTTTAAAAAAAATTTACTTAGGGTCAAAATCCGAAAAAAAAAAATCGTTTTTTTTTGGCTACAAAAGTACAAGTGCCCAAATTCCCCAAAAAATGACTACAAAATTACATTTTAAATCCAAGTAATCCCCCATTTTTTTCCCCTTTTTTTGTGGGGTGGGTTCATCCAATGGCTTAATGTTAAGACTTGAAAACCAAAAGACTTGAAGACAAGCAAAAAAAACGAGTTTAAAAAATGCGGAAAAAAAAATTAAATCGCGCAATATAACTGCCTTTTTTTCAGCGCTTTTGCAGGCACAGGCCCGGGGAAAACCAGTTTTTAGTATTTGGCTTTCGGGTCATTTTTGTCCACTGCGGGATAGAATACCCCTTAGTGTGCGGGTTGCCGGTGTACTTTAGGGTAGGGGAGAGACTTAGCTCCCCCTCCCACAGTTTGTATCTCCCAACAGATTTGATAAAAACTCCTAAATTAAAAAAGTGAAAGAAAAAAACCTTTTTTCCCTGAAAAACTGAGGGAAAACCATTTGGTTTCCCTAAGGGGACATGTAATTGAAAAAGTCTTAAAAATTTTTCATCAAACTATAAATTCAATTTTGTTTGTGGGGAGGTGATAGGTCCCTCTTTAAAGGGATTTTTTATCGTTTGAGCTGTTCTTTGCTTTTCAGCAAATTTTCCTCAATTAGTTTAAAAACCCAGGGGCGTGTTCTTCCTCTCCAGGGGGTGTCCCCCTTCCCCCGGGAGGCGTGTCCCCCCTCACAAAAAAACTGTGACATAATCTTTTTTGTTTGAAGCGGGGGATGCCAGAAGCTTGCCCTGGTTATAACAGCTCTTTTACCCTTCCCTGAAATCTTCTTATGTATGCACCCTTTTCAGGCTCCACAAGCCCCAAAAAGGGCACCTTTTAAAAATCTCTTAGTTTACACAAAAATTTTACATTTGAAAGCCAGCAGCTCCTTTATTCTGTTTAGTGGTGTTCACCCGAATTGTACTGACAACAGGCAGAGATCTTTAAAAACCCTACAAGGACAAATTTGGGGCTTCAAGTAAAGATCTCTGCTTGCTGCCCGTGACATGTTGTTACGGGTGTCCCTGCCCCCCCGGGGGGGGTCGGGTCGAAAGGCACACCCCAACGCCGCACGCCCTCCTGCTGGGGGGCCGGGGCCGCACCCCGGACGCTCGGGCCCGGGACACCCCCGGCACGTTTTGGGGCGCAATTAAACCCCGTCCCGCCCGGGGCCCCCGCCTGGCGCGCGTCCTCCCTCCGGGCCCGGGCCTGCTGCCGCACTAGAGGGCTTGCGCGGGGGCACTGCCAGGAGTTTTTAAAAGGGGGACAGTGCGCCGGTGATTGGTTCTCACCGGGCATGGACCCTATTTTTAAAGGCCCCGCCTCTTCCCCAGCACCTTTTTCCGTAAACGTAGTTTCCTTGGTTTCCTGGGAGGAAAGGGGTTCCAAAAGTTCCCTTTCCCGTTTACCCGTGTACCGTACCTTCTGCCCTCCGTCCCCTTGGGCCCACGAACCTTTGTGCCTGTCCCGAAACCCTTCTGCCTGTCCCCGATAAAGAGCCGCTTTCCGATTTTTTTACCCCCGCAACCCTCGGGTGCCACCGCAAACAAAGGGATTTCAGGGGTTTGCGACCTTTGGGAAATAATTTCCCCCCGCAAACAATTTCCCTCCTGTTTGTAAACGGGCTCTGGGAAAAACCGGACCCCACTTAGATTCCCCTCCCTGGGGGGGCTTACGGGCATCGCTTTTGGTGGCCCAAGGGTCCCACTACCACCTCCATAACACAAGTTATGAAAACAAAGGGGAAAAGAAGCAAACACTTTTAGAAAGACCCTGCTCAACATATAAAACTTGGGAGGTAGGAGTGGAAAGCTTTGGCCCTTTTCAATGAAAAGGGGTTTGGAGTTCTAGTCCCTCACAGAGTATTTTTTTCCCCCCCCTTTAAAATTTACACATTGTAGGACCTAAAATATATTTTGTCAAAACTCTATAATGGTTTTTATACACATTTCAGGGCTCCCCTATATCATGTCCATCCCCAGGTAAATGCATTGTTTTCCCCCAATTTTTGGGAATTTCTTTGGGGTGACTACTGGCGGATGGGACACTAAATAAGGGAGCTTTGTGTGGGTATATGAATAAAATTTTTTGATTTTCACCCCATTATTTTTTATATTCCCTTTTCATATGTTAAAAAATTTTTAAAAGAAAAAAAAAAAAAAAAAAAAAAATATGATGGGGGCTTTAAATCCCCAAACCCTCTCTCTTGCAGAGCGGGTCAGCTAAGCTTACACTACACAAAAGGGTTTTTTAAAAGTATTTTTTCTTGAAACCCAAAGTTAAAACACCAAAAGATGGGGACGTCATAAGGAAAAGGGGGCTTTTTTTAGATCGAGGAACAGAACGTCCCCTTTTCAAAAGTAAACAGCTTAAGGGGAACCTGTGAGGGGGTTTAATCAAAACCCCTTGGGAAAAAAACCCTTTAAAAAAAGGCAGGGCCCTTGCCCCAAACATTAAACCCCAGAGCTGGGAATGTACTGAGCCACAGCCCTTGGTTTCAAAAATGATTTTAAAAAGCTCAAAGGGGGGTAAAACCCCAGAGTTTTTCCCGGCAGCCAAACCCCAATTTCCGGGGGCGGTGGGTGGGAGGGTTTTCCCCTCTAGGGGCGTAAACCCCAAAAGGGGTGAATGAAATGCCAGCCAGCCCCAAAACACAGTGCAAAGGGGCGTGTCTGGGGTTTGGGAAACCGTCCAGGGGGCGGGTCCCACCGCAAAGCAGAAATAGAACACAGATTTACAAAAAAAAAGTCAAAATTTTGCTAAACCAATTTAACTGGAGGTAATTTCAACCCCAAATTTTTAAAAAAAAGGGTTATTTTTACTGTCCCCATAAAAAAAAAGACATACTTTATAAAAGATAAAAAACCCCCCAACAAAACCCGGGCAGTTTTTGCTCCTTTAACATAAATTTTTAAAAAAACTGGCGCAGGTTTAAAAACTGTTAAACTAACCCCTTAAAAAAATTATAAATTTGCTTTTTCTTTAAACCATAACAGCGCCCAAAAATTTTTTTGGCGCGGGGGCACTGGGGAAGACATCCCTTTTTCCAAAAAAAGCCAAAACCCTATTCCCAAAACCCCCTCCCCTTTTTCCAAAACAAAAACGCAGAAGGGGCTACAAACCATTTAACTTTTTTACCCATTTTGCCAAGGCAAACGTAAACCATCAGTTCTCAACTATAAAAGCACAAAAAACAAAAACTTTTATTTGAAAAACACTTCCCCTCAATGCACCATTTTAAAAAAAAACGTTTTCAAAGCCTCTAAATTTATCCCTTTCAAATTTGTAAAGGAAAAACCCCTTTTTCAATCAAGTTGGGGGAACACCACCATTAGCGGGGGAACCTATTTTTACAAGATTTACAACTCCAGTAAGAATCCCAAACATTTTACGGGGCGGGTATCCCTAATTAATGGCATAAAACATATAAGGTTTCCTTTTAGACCCCGAGCGGGTAACACAGTAGAAAGAGGGGGAGGAAATCACAAATTAAAATGCATGCCTGACCCCCAACTTTTTTACCCCGCTAACTGGGTTTACAGGGGCAAGGGGACCATATAAAAAACATCTCAAAAAATGGTGTAAAGCTAGACATTATTTTTGCCAAATTGTGCCAGAATTCTGGCCAGCTGCCCCTTTTTAAACTGCCCCGTTACTTTGGGTAAACAACAAAGGATTTAGTTGAATTTAACTATTTTTTTCTTTAGAACTCTTTGGGGCCCCGGTATCTATAGGGGTAGTTTCTTTTAGTACTGACGTTACCCTGAACAGGAACGAGAATTACTATTTGGGGGTGGCCCTTTTAAAAGGGGTTTTTCGCTACAAAGATGCTTTCAAAATTTTTGGGAACACAAAAAAAAAGACATTTTCCAAAAAAAATTTTCATTGTTCCTCTGTTTTCCCTAAAGGATACAAGTGAAATTTTTTACCCCCCATGGGGGTATTTCAGTTCCCTCGTAACCCCCTTAAACAAATCTCCTGGGGCTGTTTGTTAATGAGAAAACAAGATAGTATCACACGGTCACAGTGTCATCAGTGTCCCGTGCTGCCGACAGTAAAAAGCGATTTTCCAAGAAACAGCTCTGTAAAATTTGGGGGGTTTTGTTTTGGGGGGCGATAAGAAATCTTCGAGTTTTGAGAAGTAATCTAATCTAAAAAGATCTAAAGCCGGGCTTTGCTTACAAGCATGGAGTTTATGCAAAATTAGTCTGAACCCGGGAAGGGGCAGGAATTTCTTTCATTCACTTTGAAACCTTGGGGAGACAATCCTTTACCTCTAAAAACTCCATCTAATTTAGCCTTATTTAGGGTATTTTTTGGTGCTTTTTTTTTTTTTTTGATTTGTCCCAAAATTTAAAGGGGTTATACATACGTCAAAAATCCCTAAAGAACTTTTATGCTATCTACTAAGAAAAAATTTTGAACTCTCGGGTTAAACTTGATCGAAACATTTTTAACGCCCACGACTTTCAACGTGGTCTAAATCGGGCATTTTAATCCTATTTTTACCTCTCAATCGACCAATCGGGGCCTCCCCTGGGTCACCGCCCTCCATTTTCAGAGAAAAAAAATAAAAAAACCCCCAAACCCTAAAAAGCTCCCCTTTTATGACACCTTGAGAGGGGGCGGGGACAAAAAAACCCAAAATGGACACCCTTCCCTTTCCATATAGGGTTAAAATCAATTTACACCAAGTATAACGTATTTTTCTGCACACAAAAAATCTTAAAAAAAACGATGCAAATTTGGGATTGCCTTTTTGCAGAAATGTGCCGCTGGCGGGGGTTGTTGTGACGTAAATTACAGGGGTTGCCGAGCCCTGCCGGGCACCAGGTTTGAAACTTTTTTCAGAGATTTTTTTGGTGCAGAAACATAATATACTTTTTACATGTTTTAACCATATGGAAAAGGAAGGGGTTTGCTTCCCTTTTTGGTTTTTCGTCCCCCCCACCCACAGGCTTCATAAGAAGGGACTTTGAGGTTTGGGTGTTTTTTTTTTTTTCTCCTAATAATGGAGGGGTGCCCGTGAGCCTATTGGCTCGATTGGAGTAAAGTAGGGTAGGCTGCCCGAATTTGAGACCCCGTTGAAAGTCGTGGGGGGCTTTAAAAAATGTTTGACAAAATATGGGAAAAAACCAGGTCCAAAAATTAAAGGGGTTGCCAATCAAGGATTGCTTTTTATGTTAAAATCTTGCAAAAACAAGTACTTTGCAATATATTTCCATTAACAGGTCCTACCATTTGAATTTCCCCTTTGTATGGCTCATCACTCCTAGGTCACTACAGCTACAAACCCGTTTTGATCTCTCCTTAAAAGGCTCCAGTTTTAGTCCTATAAACTAAGACCTGGTTTTACGTAGCCTAGTGGAACCAGTAAAAAAACGCCCCGAATTTCCAAAAGCAACCAAGAAAACAGGACTATGGTAACATGAATCAATGTAGTGAGACAACCCCTTTAATTGACATCACTTTGGATTTGGGTGAAATTTGTCATTGACCCAAATCCAAAGCGTAACACTTGTTCCCACCAAATAACAGTATAGAGAGATCTAGAAAACCATGAGGCAAGAAAAAGAAAGTATATGGTAAAATTGTAAAACTTTTTCTTATACAAAGTATATTTCACTTGACTTGAAATAGCAAACACTTGACCTCAGATCAACTTAAACAGGACATGGAATATGTTGCCACAAAAAAACTCTCACTGTCAGCTGATTTAGCGACATGGTGATCGACTGCAATCTTTGAAGGCATTTCCAAATTTTTTTTTTGGGCATGCACAGAAATTTCCCCTTTCACAGAAACATCTGTTCCAAGCTTGGATCTCTAAACTGGAACATTTTCTTTTTTTTTGTGACATCAGTACCAGGGGTTATTAAGAGTCATATTCAAAGCAATTAACCGTAACTTTCACACACTTTACTACAGCTCTGTAAAGCCAGATTTTTTTGGGTCGTTCTTATATCTTTAATGGAAGCCGTGATGCTTTGTTGTATTGGTGGTATGATGGATCCATGGACTTCGTTGACTTTTAACCCCTTAATGACAGTGGACGTGCTGGTATGTCCTATTTTCGATAATGTCCTTTTTGGGGCTTTCCAGAAGTCCGCTACTAGGGGTTGGGGCCACTGAAATTGCACTGACACCCCGCTAACAGTAGGAAATGGAGCTAGCTCTGTCCTTTGCCTTTCCAACCCTTTACGGTATGTTCACACAACGTTTTTTCGGATCCGTTTTTCGGACCCAAAACGGATCCAAAAAACGTATCTAACAATGTGGTATAATATAAAAACCACCAACTTTTTATAATAAACTATTTATCAAACATTAAAAATTTATTGTAAAAACTTCTATAATTTCTATAAAAACCCATTTATACTTAAAAAATGGGTTTTATAAATTTTTTTAAAGGGGAATTCTAAATTAAAAAACTTAAAAAAACTTGCAGTTTAGTGCCCTCTATTAGGCATCCTAGGAAAACATGTAAAACTTGCATTTTAGCGCCCTTTATTAATCCCAGGAAACCATTAAAAATGCTGGGGGCCCCCCGGGGCTTCTAAAGTAGGGCATTTGGTTAAATAAAAATTCAAACAGTTCTTTAGAAACAAATGGACCCTAGGGGCCCATTTAGTTTTTACAGCCCCTACATACATTGTAAAGGTAAAAATATTACAAATTTCCCTTTTTAAAACGATCCCAAAAAAAACATCAGTGCGCATTTTTTGGACGTTTTTGGGATCAGGTTTTTTTTTTTTAAAAGTTTTTATTAAATCTTTTGTAACTTTTGTAACACAATAGGAAAAAAATACAGATTCGTACAAAGGGATAAAACATATTCCCTCGTCGGTGTCAAATGAAGAGGAGAAAAAAAAAAAAGGGGAATAACCTAAAAACTTCCTTTTTAACATCTTTAAAGTTGTCCTTTTTTGCCGCCCTTTTGGTGCTTGACCCTGAAGAGGTTGAGAAGGTCCGACAAAGATTTTAACAAACGGGGAAAGGTCAGTTGTCCGCTTTTGTGGCCCAAAAGGACAAAACGGTTTCCCTGGGGACTCTATGCCCAAAGGGTTCCAAAAAACACCAAGGAGTAAAAGAAGCCCCACTTTAGACGCAAAGGCTGCAAACATCTGAAACGGGTTGCGCCGCGGTCCGTCCACGGCCCCGGTGCCCCTTCCCCCGAGGCGGTCCCCCCGGGGGGGGGGTGCCGCCGCGGGTTCCCACTGTCGCCGTGGGCGCATCCGTCCCGTCCCTACCTGACCGCGCTCCCGTTCGGTCGCGGTTTTCCCGCTGGCGGAATCGCAGCCGCCCCCCAGCGTCCCTGCTCGTTCTGAGATTTAAAGGGACAGTGCGCCGGGGGTTGGTAATTGCCGGGCGCTTCTCTATTTTAAATTTTGGGGCCCCCTCACTTTCCCTGCTGGGGTCTTTTTGCCCTGTCCTTTGGGGGAAGCGCCTGTGTAATTTGCCTTACCGTGCCGCCCCTTGCAGTTTTTCGACCCGAACCCTGCCGCCCGCCCCTGACCTTACCGCCTTTCCTGACCACAAACCCTTTGGCCGCTGCCTGCATATGCCTCCCCCCAAAACTAGATTTTTGGGTTCGTTTTTGAAACCTGCTGCCCCGGTGCCCCGCAAGAAAATCACGCGGGGTCGACCTGGTCCCTCACCCCCGCGAAGTCCATCTCGCTTTGCGGCGGGCTCTGGTGAAAACCGGGGGCTATTAGATTCCATTCCCTGGCGGGCTTACCCATCGCTTGGGGTGGTCCAGCGGATCCACTACCAAGCCCCGTTACAGAAAAGATCCACCCATGGACCCTCCCAAGGTCCCTCTGCCAAGCATCGCGGATTTACGAGATTGTTTGCCCAGCAATGCAAAAAATGCAAAACAGGGACCAGTTGGGCCAGTGTCCGCCATGTTGCGTCAGCTCCTTGCATCCCGCAGCGTCTCCGCCTCCCCCCGTGGCTCCTTACATCTGCGTTCCTTTGGCCACCGGGGAAACCCCAACTTGGGCTTCCTCACCTCCGCTTTGCCGGGGATCCAACTCTGCGGGGTTCATTACAGTGCTCATGCCGTGGAGTGATGGCGGACCAGTTTCCCTGGGAGGGTCTAAGGGGCCTTCGTTGTGAGCCTTTTTCCCCGGGAACCCCTGGTTGGGGCACCCCCCCTGGGAACAGGAACGACCCTTTTTTTGCGGCCTAAGCCCTTTTCCTCCGGAATTCCGCACCGTTTTCGAGGAGCCGGCGCGTTTCCCCTGCTGAGTCCGCCCCCCTTGAGCCTTGTTGGGCGAGTCCTCTGTGGGAGACTATGCGGGGCAAATTCCGTACCCTGGTTTTTGGGCTCGATGGAAGATCCGCCCTTCGCCCCTTAAAAAAAGGGTTTTCCAGCCGGGGAAAGGGGCCTTGGCAGCAAGAGACCCCCCGCCTCCCTGAAAAGAATTAATTACCCTTGCCCCTCGCATCGATTAAAGGTTCACGAGAGGCAGGGGAAGAGCTTCGCCAAGAAAGAGAGGGGCCATCCCCCCTTTGCGGGGGCTTGGGAAAACCGGGTGACTTAAATTTCCCTTCCCTGCTGGCTTATCCATCGCTTGCGGGGGGTCCACGGTTTTCCCCTCCAAATCCTTACAACTTAGATGAAAAAAAGAAACGAAAAGAAAGGGGGGGCAAAAGTTTTTTTTGGGCATTAGCCTTCGCAGTACACCCAACAAATAGGGGGCTTGGTCTTACAAGTAATTCAAGGGCCCCCCAAACCCGTCAAAAAAGCAGCAATAAGTCGAGGGTGGCCCTCCCTGGGCCCCCCCAAGCTTTGTTTCCCCCGTGTTCCCCCCCTTCCCCCCCAGATCCTTTTGGGTTTTCTAAAAGGGGACACCAAAAGCCTGATCTCCTCCCTATCCCAGAAGTTACATATAAAGGTGTTCCATATATCAAAAAATTTCTCTTCCCTGGAACCCTTACCCGCTCCCCCTCCCCTTTTTCCCATTCCCAGTGTTTCTTACCATTTAGATAAAATCAGAAACGCTTGGGTCCGAGGTTCAGACGTTTCCAAGTAGGACCTTTTAGCAGCCAGAAGGGTTTATGGATAAAAGGCATGGGGTGGGGGGGATTGTATAGATATGGAATAACAACGCCTCTAGGGACATGGTGATGTGAAGTTGTCCTTTAGACTGCAACAGTTGGAGCAATGATTGCCAAAAAGTTTGCACCGCAGGGCAACCCCACATACCATGAAGGAGATCGGCCCCTGGGTGGAAACACTTGGGACACGTCACTTTCCTATGTGGAGCCAAAGGATGAGGGGGAATATTAAATCCATAAATAGCGTGATGGATAAACCGAAAGTGAGTTTCACGCCACCCTTCACTTAAAGTCGCCTTGCATACCTGTATCCAGCCGTCCAGGACAGTGGTTGTCCCCTGCAGGGCAGGAAATGCTTTATCCCATGAGGAAAATAGTTTGTGTTCCCAGGAATACATTTCCGGCTCACGTAATCTTGGGTATAACATAGAGAGGGATAAGAGGCCTGAGTTCGGGTCCAAAAAACCATCAAAGCCATTGGTGGGGAATTCAGTCTCCAAGCGGAGCACCCTGCTTTTCAGAAAGCTGAGCAATTGATAGTATGTCAAGAAATGGGAATTTGGGATATGGAATCGCCCCTGGAGTTCCCCGAATGAGAGATATCTCCGCCGGGAACCATTAAAAATAGAATTGACGTTTATTATGCCTCTCTGCCTCCAGTCTAGCAAATGAGGATTTCCTACACTAGTCTGGAGTTCCAGATGACCCATCAGAGACATATGTTTGCTATAAAAGGCTGGTAATTTAAAGAGTTTTCGACAGATTTTCCAGGAAGCGATAGTGTCACGCATCAGAGTACAAGCCCTGATGTGTGATGGTATGGAGGAGAATTTAGTGTGTAGAAGCGCCGACAGGTCCCAAGGTTCCGCCAGGAGCGACTCCAGTTCAGTGTTTGAATAGTATGAGGTTCCCCTCACCCAGTCTAAACAATGCCTAAGGATACAGGCCAGATTGTATCTCCTTATGCCTGGGAGATTAATCCCGCCACAGGCTTTCGGGAGCATAAGCTTGGAAAGTGCTATCCTTGGCTTTTTCGACGCCCAGATAAACCTAGTAAACACTGCTAGTAGGATTTTTATGTCCGAGTGTCGCAGTAAGAGAGGAATCGTCTGGAGAGGGTACAGGAGCTTAGGGCAACTCATCATCTTGATTAGATGACAGCGTGTAAATAGTGAGAGGGGGAGTCTGGCCCATCTATCAAGTTCCCTAATTATCTTGAAAATGAGAGGGGGGTAATTTAGATGATAGAGAGATTCCGGGGTTTTGCCTATGCGTATCCCCAAGTACGTGATAGATGTTTTAGCCAATAATAATGGGACATTTAATGTGTGGGAGGGGAGAGGTTTTGCCAGATTCAAAATGCTAAGTAGTTCTGACTTCGTTTCATTTATTTTGAAGCCCGAGCATGACCTAAAAATTTGTAACTGGGCCAATAAGGGGGCTATGTCTCTCTCAGGATGGGTCAAGAAAAATATAATGTCGTCCGCAAAAAGTGCTAATTTGAGTTCTGCCGTCTTAATTCTAATACCCTCAAATACATCAGAAGACAATAAAAATCTGGCAAGGGGCTCTATGCCAGGTTACAGAGGAAGGGCGACATGGGACACCCCTGACGGGTTCCGCGCTGTAGTGGGAAGGGCTGGAAAAGATAACCCGGGAGGCTGATCCTAGCTTCAGGATTCATATGTAGAGTTGTTAGAAAAGTCCGAAAAGGGCCCATCAGACCAACTCTATCGAGAATTAAATTAAGCCATCCCCAATCAACACTATCGAAAGCTTTCTCTGTATCAACAGTGAGTAAAGCTGCATTAGAGTGTCTAGTGGGATGCTTTTTTATTTCGTCTAATGCCAAGAGGACTTTTCTTATGTTGGCCACTGCTGACCGACCTTGAATAAAACCCACTTGGTGGAAGCCTATAAGCTTAGGCATAAATTGCGCCAAACAGTCAGCCATGAGTTTTGTAATCAGTTTTAGGTCTATGTTAATTAAAGAGATCGATCGAAAAGAGGCAGCCAAGGTAAGGTCCTTCCCTTCCTTAGGTAGGACTGTGATGTGTGCTGTGTTAGTCATTTTAGGAATAGGCGTCCCCAGTAGGTAGGAATTGAAGAGACAAAGCAGTGTCAGGGTCATCTGGGACTTTAGGCTTTTTTTAATTTAGAAATTGCGGCTTCTAGTTCAGGCTCAGTTATAGGAGCACCCAATTCAGCCACCTCCTCCTCCAAGAGGCCTGGCGTATCGATCTTTTGAAGCCAGCTTGCTGAGATGCTATCGTCGAGATGTTCATCTGAGTAGAGGTTCTGGTAAAAGGAGCGAAAAATCTCCACTACCTCCTCCCCCTGTCTCCTTAGGTTGCCCGCGCTATCCTTCACTGCAGGGACTTGTGCTGGTGTGCGGGGACTCTTGGCAAATCTGGCCAAGAGCCTCCCCGGTTTGCTCCCAAAATGGAATAGCCTGGCTTCCGCTTGGGACCTTTTGTATGTCTCTCTCTTCGCTATCCAAGCTTCATACTCCTTTTTGGCGGCAACGCATTTAACTTTGTTGTCAGCCTGGGGGGATGTACTAAATGCGTTATATGCCTCTCGCAGCTTAGTGCTCGGGGAATTTAGTTTTTCTCTAACTATTTTTTGGAAGCTGGCAACATATGCAATCAGTCTGCCCCTCAAGACCGCTTTCGCAGTATCCCAGGAAAACTGGTGGGAGTCCAGGTGCATTTCATTATCTGACTGAAACTCCAGCCACCAACCCTGCAAGGACAACTGGAACTCTTCGTTCCGAGTTAAGTACGAGGGAAACCACCATATATAGTCAGAACCTCTCTGCACATGATCCATCACGGTCAGCATTACTGGGGAGTGATCGGAAATGACCATATCCCCAATTTTGATTTCCTCTACGCGCGGTAGAAGGTTCTTGGAGATAAAAGTATAGTCGATTCTCGATCAGCTATTGTAGACATGAGAGAAGTAGGAATATTCCTACCTTCAGGGTTAAAAACCCTCCAAGGGTACAGATACCCATGTTCTCGACAAAAGTGGCTAGAGTGGTTTCGCCCTGACCAGAGGTCCGGGGGCCAGTCCCCCCCAGCCACCTATCCTCCACCTGAGAAAGAACATCATTAAAGTCCCCACAAATTATTTTACGGTCACACCTATCCCGACACAGGACACCCTCCATGCACTTGTAGAAATGAGAGCCTCCTGTATTCGGCCCATAGATATTATAGAGTGAGAATTCTTCATTCTGAACTCTAAATTTGATGTTAAGCCACCGTCCCGCCTCATCATGCTCATGGTGGATGATTTGCTCTTTAAAAGCATGTCCTATCAAAATCAACACCCCAGCCTTCCTCCCATTCGCAGGAGATCCATATACCCGACCAACCCACAGTCGTTTCATACATTGGAAGTCTTCCTCGAGTAGATGGGTCTCCTGCAAAAAAGCTACATCTGCCTTAAGGCGTTTCAAATGCCTGAGTATCATTATGCGCTTACCCGGAGATCTGAGGCCTTTGACATTCCAAGTCACAATCTTCATGACCAAAGTAGAACAGTGGGTTACGTGCACCTGGCTCTGGCGAGGGGGAGACACGAAAAGGAGAAAACAGGAAAAAGAAATAGAACAGGAAAAACAGAATTGCTATCAATACAAAGTAGATTACTGTTTCGATGGCCAACACGCCAAGAAAGAGAAAAAAAAAAACAGAAAAAAGGTAGAACACTCCGTGGGAAAGTAACAAATCTCGCTTTCCCACCGGAAGTTGTGTAAAGTGACTTCACTTTTTTCCAACACGCAGTGAGGTACTAAACACTTAGACTATAACTTACTGCTAACCTCCCGACCGCAGGGGACATTTGCCAACACACCAGGTAGCTGGTTAGGATCCCAACAAAGATGAAGATATCAACCTTTCTCACCAAACCAGAAGGAGGAAAGACAAGGGCATAAGGAGAGTCTGGGGGCGTCCTCCATCAGATCCATCCCCCCCCACCCCCTCAGGGGGGTAGTAAGGGAAGGCCGAGGGCGGACACCACCCAGTAAGTCAGCGCCCCCCAAAACATTTCCCTCGGCTAAATGGCACAAACGTGTCTAATTACTAGAAACAGTGACCTGTTATGCTGATGGGAGAAGAGAAAAAAAAAAAAAAAAGTGTGTGTGGGGGAGGGGTGGGGGGTGAGAAAAAAGAAATATAAGGTCGTCACTCAATAGTGGCAGAGGATCCAAGGAGAGCATCCTAAAAAAAGAGAGTGACCCCTAGACTTGTCAAGGGTAGTGGGTGGAGCACTCAGGACACCAGTCTTGTCGCCTGCTGTTTTCTCTGCTCCTTCGGGCTCATGGACCGGGATGAGTAAATGGGATTAGGGCCTCCTCCATCTGACATGGCATCTCCTTCAGGAGAGCAAAACCAGAGGGGGATGAGCGTCTTTTTGGGGTAGA
The DNA here is from genome assembly GCA_025379985.1 of Phyllomedusa bahiana. Classification (NCBI taxonomy): domain Eukaryota; kingdom Metazoa; phylum Chordata; class Amphibia; order Anura; family Hylidae; genus Phyllomedusa; species Phyllomedusa bahiana. Next base: position 14,936 of record JAODAL010043651.1, read on the forward strand.
CGGAGACGGGATCTGGAGCAGGGAAGCTGCCGATCATCCAGGTATTGCTGCGCATCCGCAGGAGAGTGGAAGGTAGAAGTATTCCCATTTCTATGGAAGATCTTCAATAATCGCCAGAAATAACAGAGCAAACTTTATCTGGTTACGGAAGAGAGAGGAGCAGATTGGCGAAAATGCTTTCCTTTTCCTGACCACTTCTGCGGAGTAATCCTCAAAAATGAGCACTTTTCTGCCCTTGAAGCTGAGATCAGATTTTAACTTGTTGAACGCTTTTAGTATAGCCACTTTATCAGTAAAGTCCAGATACTTGACTATAATCTGACGAGGTCGCTCCTGCAGGGCTGGAGGGATGGTTCTGTCTATTGATGGATGGGCGGCATTTCTGCTGCACAAATCAGGGCCGATACGGTGGGCCCTCTCTGCTTTACAGGGACCAGGGAGACCCAAAGCTTTTGGTAGGTCTTTTTCACACAAGGTGAGAAGGTCTTTCGGAGAGACTGCTTCAGTAATGCCCACTATCCTCAGATTATTTCTCCTGGACCTGTTTTCTAGGTCATCCAATTTGTCACTTAGTCTTTTATTTTCCTGTATAATGTCTCGGAGTTGCGAGTGGGACTTGTCGGCTTCTTCCCTTAACTCCTGGAGTCGGAGCTCATGGTCGTCCAATCTTTCCGTGTGAATTTTAACATCCGCCTTGACCTGTGCGACCATTCGTGCGACTGAGGCAGACAAAGATGCCTGGAGATCGGAAGATATTTGTTTCTCCTCGACAATGGACTGTATATCCGGATTTGAGGAATTTAGATCAGGAAGATGGTGGTCCTGTGACCGTTGAGCACCCACAGTGTCCATAGGCGTCGGAAGAGGTTCCTGTTGCAGGGAAGGTGAGATATCCCAGTCGGTAACTGAGAGGAAATCCTCTGAGTTGATCTTTTCTAAGGCATCTGAGGATGTTGAGGATTGTAGTTTGCCCCCCTTTGCTGGATTGTTTCGCCGTTTTAGTACAACCCATCTTGTGTAAAAACTTTTCCATATGAGTCCAGTAGATACAAATTTTTGTTATTTTGCTTCTAGGAAACAGGTGTGTGTGCTGACAGGCTCCCAGTGAGTGTACACCTTTTATATATCTGTTAATCTGTGAGCTGAATTCCTCAGATATTTTGTCAGCCCTAATTAGAGCACTTAAGATTTGCAAAAAGGTGGGATGGTAGTGGGGAGTCCCTCTACTATGCTTAGTGGAGCAGTATACCCGTGTCCTGTGTATCTTTCAAAAGTAACAGATCCCCTTGGTATTAGTTGTTCCTAACAGAGTTCCCCTTGACAGATGTGGAAAGAAGGGGGGGGGGTCCTCACAGACAGACTATTATATCATTGATAGTATCTCAGACTAGTGACCAGTGTCTGGACTCCCAGTCCTGTCTAGGCAATACAGGACACCTCAGATTCAGGGCTGCTTGTGCAGAGATGAGAAGGCTAGCGGCGCCTGTATCCTGACCTGTGTCAGGAGGAGGCTTTCACCCACGCTTCAGGCTTCACTGTCCAGGGAGCTGGGCTAGGGCGCTGGTACGCGCGTCAGCGTCTCCCAGCTTGTATGGGAGAGAGCCTCAGGCTCTTCTGTGTGATCCGGCGTTCCTTCTTGCCGCCGCACTAAGATGGCGCGGGGAGTGCGGTCACGTGCTCCGCGACGCGGCCTTACAACAAGCAACCGTGCCGTTCCTTGGCATCCTCCCTCCGATGAGACCAGCATCCCTGGTAAGTCTCCTAGGGATAGTGGCTGGAGGCGGGTGCTTGTCCGGTGGCTATGTCCGGTATAACTTGCCCGTTCTTGCCCCATGGCTCAGGAGCTCTGGCGTCAGCCTCACTGCATGGCGGCGCCGGAACCGGAAGTCAGGATGCAGTTTTAAATGCGTTTTTCTTCTAGTGAAAAACAGATCAAACAAAGGATCCAAAAAAAGGGAGGAGCTGTAAACAATTGATCACTAAAGGAGCAGCTAAAATAAAATTGGGTCAGAACTTTTAATAATAGTTAATGGTGATAATGTTTGTTATTTCATTTGAAAACTTACCACGTCAATTTTACTTCGTTGAAAAACAACCTTAAGTCACAAATACATATATGAATTGTACAGTTAATGAACTTTCAAGGAAGCAGTTCAATTCAGAGATTCGTTCATCACCTGCTTCAAAACCAGAGACGTAACTTGAAGCTCCTGGGCCCTAATGCAGATTCTGTAACACGATCCTAATGTACATGCTAGAACAGGGCCGCCTCCACTCAACATGTGCCATTTGTTATAAAAGTGTCTCCTATGCCATCTAGGCCACTTTGTGCAACCCCTAAAACACCACCGCCTGGGTATGACTGCTACCTCTTCAGGTTTAGTTAACATACTGCATATCCTATAGATTTGGCTACATACTTGTATTGACGGGCATAGAGATAACCTGCAATTGCCATAGCCCCATAATACTGTGATGAAATCATACTGCCACAAAGAGCCAACGTAATACTGCTACATCGTGCCGGTGATTGTCAGTAACTCTGCCAACAGCAACTTACTAAAGGAACCTTGTCACGAACCACGCTGCGCTCCCGTGCTCCAGTCCACAGGCACAACCGTGCTGTGATTCCCTGGCACTCATCTGTCGCCACTCCTGCTTTGTCCTCTGCTTCAGGGTCGGCGCGCGTTCCTTAGGGAGCACACGCCGCCTCTTTAATGTTTATGGGGCCAGTGCGCCCTTAACTTCCATTCATTCCACCTTCCCCTTTATGAGGTTGTTTCCCTCTGTCTGCCCTGCCACTTCGTTGGTGTTTGTGAGGAGTCTAGTTTGTTAGAGAGAATTGCGTTTATTGTAGTTCCGTGTACCAGACCCTTACTGCCTGTTCCTGACCACCTGCCGATTCCGTACCATGATGCACCCCGGCCACCTCCACTAGCAAGTCACGTCAGGGGTAGCGACCTGGTAGTCTCCTGGCACAGCAAGTCCAACCTGCCTTGCGGCGAGCTCTGGTGAATACCGGGACCTATACTCTGTTTCCTAACGCGGCTTATACCACCGCTTACAAAGGTCCTGTGAATCCACCTCCTGTCCTGACAAACCTCCAGTCCCAAGCTCTGTGACAGTAACATACACTTAATTTCGAGGCCAATAAATTTCAAGCAAATTTTCACTGAGGGCCAAATCAACATTAGGTGGCTAGGGTGTCTCAGAAGGGCTTCAGAGCTACTGTTAGTTGCTGAAAAGAGGTGTGAAGGTGCATGCCGTAGCTGCTGTAGTGCTAGTGAAATTTGTGACTATTTCATATCATAATTTCCATTTCTTGTATATTAAACTAATTCTAATCTCCTTTGTTGTATCACAAGTTATAATCACATAGGCTTGCATACCTCTGTTTAGCTCTCAAGCCTACAGACTTCACTTAATTTACGATCTGAGGGGGGCCTGCATCGTCTGGTTTCGGAGTGATTCTGTATTTTCTTATCTTAGTTTCAGGGAGCTGGCCCCTCCATGAAACAAGATGAGGTAATACAAAAGAACTTTGTATTCTAAGTGGACACAATACGTAGGTTGTGTCTGCCAGTTTTTTTTTAAAGACATATAACAACCAGAGAAGCTTTGGTGAAATTAGAAGCTGGTACCCAGTGCTGAGGACGCTCTCGCTGGTGTTGATTGAAGTCCCTCCGGGAGTTCCCTGTTTTCGCCATTTAGCTTCTCAATGGTTTAAGTCATAAAACAGGTGAAGTTATAAGCTCAGAGGAGATGAAGTTTGTAAGTATTTAACCCTTGTAAATACATATTTAGCAAAACTGTTCCCAATGTCACACTAATTTCTGTAACCAGTTTATTCTTACTTATATGTTATATTCTATGTTAAATAAAATTGTGTTGCACGCTCACTGATTGGCCTTCTTTAAAGCTGTACCTAAAACCTGTATTGAAAAATTTGGCAAAACAGCTGCATAACCAAGATGGCGCCTGCTTCCTGTGGTGCTGCTGCCACCTCTGCCAAGCACTGGCTGCATCCTCCAGAAAAACCCTGCATGTGCCAAGATTACTTTAAAGAGGCCCTGCTCATGTCCTGTAGAGATAGAGGCTCGGCCCAAGGAACTTCAGCCCAACACTGGTCACCAGCTAAGTTAACTAATGTCTTTTGTCATTTTAGGTCTATCGACATGGAGACCGTTCCCCAATTGATACATACCCAACTGATTCCTACAAAGATACGGTTTGGGATAATGGACTACAACAACTAACGCAGGTACATTCTAATAACCACAGCAATCCTGAATGGTAGCATTCTTCATCTAATATTTTTAAGGGAACCCATCACATTGAGAATACAGTACAATCTGCAGGCATAAAGTTTTAGAGCAACATGAGATTTGAGAAGTTGAGATTTCCATATATATGAGATTTCCGTACATACATGGAAAAAGATTTAGTATAGCTAGGACATCAATGGGTGGTCCAACTCAGTGATTTACAATTATCAGGACAGGACCTACCTTGACACATACAGGGTCTATATACATACAGGTCTTATATACATACATAAGCTTGAAAATGGCCCTATGGAAGGACTGAAACGTAGCCTCCTGTATGCACATAGGTGAATAAATGTAACCTTTTTTGAAGTGGGGCTGCTTCCTCCATTCTGTTTTGTATTACTTGCATGTAAAAGTCTTAGGCTATGTTCACATGGCTTAATTGCGGGGACGTATTTCGCCCCACAATTACGCTGTGTGTACGGGGGCGGGAACGGGGGCGGGGTGGGGAGGATTACGGCAGCCCGCTGTCCCGATAGATGTTCATTATTCTCGGCGCATATACGCCGTGAATAATTGACATGTCACTTATCTCACCGCTCGCCATATTGTGCGAGCAGGGAGAGGAGCCGTAATTCATAGTTCTCTATGAGAACTGTGGATTACCGTAATAACTGTGACGGATTTCACCCGTAATTCGCGCAGAACGGCGCGAATTACAGGCTGAAATCTGTTCCAAAATAAGCCGTGTGAACATTGGGGTCAGACTCTTGGAAGCTTTTTGCACACTGCTTTGTAACCTGTTTTTTTTCTTATATGGTGCCGTTTCCAGATCTGCTAATTTTTGTATACATAAAGGACTTATATGCAGGACCTATATACATACATACAGGACCTACATTCTTACATACAGGGTGCATATAGATGTAAGACTTACATACGTACAATAGGTTGCAAAAGTATAAATACTCCCCCATTTTTAAAATTGCCCAAGCTCTGAACATCTCACGGAGCACTGTTCAATCGGTCATCTGTAAATGGAAGGAATATGGCACAACTGCTAACTTACCAAGATGGCCGTCCACCTAAACTGACAGTCCAGACAAGGAGTGCACTAATTAGAGAAGCAGCCAAGAGGCTCAGGGTCACTGTTGAGGAGCTGCAGAGATCAGCTAAGAGGGGAGAATCTGTCCACAGGACAACTATTAGTCATGTCCCCACAAATCTGGCCTGTATGGAAGATTTGCAAGAAGAAAGCCCTTTTTGAAAGCCATAAGAAGTTATGTATGCAAAAAAGCAATGTAGGGGACACAGCAAGCATGTGGGAGAGGCTGTGGTCAGATATGACCTAAATGCCAAACACTATGAATGGAGGAAACACTGCACATCACCCTGAACACGCCATCCCCACCGTGAAGCCTGGTGGGGGCAGCATCATGCTGGGGGTTGGATTTCCTTCAGCAAGGACTGGGAAGCTGCAAAGAGTTGATGGGAAGATTGATGGAGCTAAATACATGGCAGTCCTAGAGGAAAACCTGTTAGAGGTTGCAAAAGATTTGAGTCTGGGGCGTAGGTTCACCTTCCAGCAGGACAACGACCCTAAACAAACAGCCACAGCTACAATGAAAGGGTTTACATCAAAGCAGATTCAGGTGTTACAATGGCCCAATCACAGTCCAGACCTAAATCCAATTGAGGGTCTGTGCAGGACTTGGAAATTGCTGTTCACAAACAGTCACCAACCAATCTGACTGAGCTAGAGCTTCCTGCAAAGAAGAATGGGCAAAAAATCATTCCAGCCTCTAGATGTGCAAAGCTGGTAGAGACATCCCCCAACAGACTGCACCTGTCATTGCAGCTAAAGGTGGTCCTACCAAGTACTGACTCAGGAGGGCCGAACACATATGCACAACACACATTTCAGTTTTTTTCATTTGTAAAAGTTTGGAGAAGCACCTCTCGTTTTCTTTACACTTCACAAATACTTGCTACTTTGTGTTGCTTGATTAAATAAAATACCAATAACATACAGTTAAGTTTCTGGCTGTAATGTTTAAGAACAAGTAAACGTCTAGGGGTAGGACTTTTGCAACCCACTATATATATTTACATTCATACATACAGAGCCTATATACATACAAGACATACATACATAAATAATACATACATACATACATACATACATACATACAGGATCTGGTTGGTCAGGTGAGTTTTCATATGACTTAAAGAGGTTTGCTCACCACGTTATTTCACTGAGTTACAAGCAGCTTTAAACTCTCTATCTCATCAGGCTGTGGATGGTTCTATAGCAGGGATTAACATATTTAGCTTCTCTGTAAGTAGCTGAGCCATTACACTGACAAGTGCAGGTGATGTTATCTCTTCAGTAAACACAAGGTACATGTGCTGTGAGGATTGAAAACAATGGCTTATCTGGGATCTTGTTAGAGATAATTAGTTTGCTTCAGTGCTCAGACCAACCATGGGGTGATGTCACTCCCTGCTCTAATCAGATAACACAGTTATGGTCAGGGAGCCAGGTAACCATGGAAACTTGTGTGCACTCAGAGCACATAAAATGTATCTTATCTCATGACTAAAGTAAAATCTATTGAGTTATGTATTTAGAAAAAGTCTTCATTTAACTGTCTCTTCATGTTGACAGATAATCTTTGTAGTAAGAAAACCACTTTAAAGTAAACTTCACATTTTTATAAAAATAAAATCCTGTCTCACACAAAGGCAAGGTTCACACGGCTTATTGCTGGCATAATTGCGGGGACGGATTTTGCCCCGCAATCACGCCGGCTGCTGAGCAGCGGGGGCGGGGGGCCGGCAGCTCGCTGGCCCCATAGACAGTCATAAGTCACGGCGCGTACATGCCGTAAATAATGTGCATGTCACTTTCTCCCCCCTGCGGCGGATTCGCCGAGCGGGGAGAGGAGACGTGATCCATAGTTCTCTATGAGAACTGTGAATTACCGTAATGACTGGGACGGATTCCAGCCGTATTGGAGCGCAAATATGGCGCGCAGTACGGCTGGAATCAGTCCCAGAATAAGCCGTGTGAACGAGGCCAAACACGCTTACTTCCTTCTCTTAAATGCAAAACATTTTCTTGTAAAATTCGATTTTTTGCACTTACCTAATATAATTTTAAAGACTTCATAATAATGTGGATACTTTTTCAGTTGAATAATATCTAGTTTCTTCTGTCTGACTTCCAGGTGGGCATAAGACAGCAGTATGAGCTTGGGCATTACCTGAGGATGAGATATGAACATTTTCTCAGCCCATCATATAGAAAAGAAGAGGTGACACTTTTTTGTTTATGTTTTCATGTCATAAATAATTGTTTTTTGTAAATTCTGTTAAAGTGGTTTTGCCACAATCTCATCTCATACCTCCTGCCTCCAGCTTTGTTCTGTTGCTCAGGAAGGGGGGCGTGTGTGATTTGTTTGAATTGCATATCATGTTACCCAAGGATGACATCACCAGGCCTTTCCTTTATCTCAGCGGTAAAGTTTTTGTCTCACAGCACAAGGGTCATAGGTTCAAACCCCTGCAGGAACCAAACCTTTGGATTTTTTCTTTTCTTTATCAATGCACCTACCCTATTGACGTTTTTTTAAAAATGTATTTGTACTGTTTTACTGAGTAGTACAGAGGATGGAAGTAGAATGACAGCACCTGGGGTTTGAACACTTAGTAGCTGCCTGAGAGGAGAGGTGATATCTGAGCATGTGCGACCAGGACTGAGGAGCTCTCATCACTGGTCGTATCCCCTGGAGACGAGCTGTAAACAATGGATCACTAAAAGAGCAGCTAAAACAAAAACGGTGATGAATGGTGAAAATGTGTATTATATAATTTGCAAGCCTCCAACATCATTTTTACTTTGTGGCAAAACCCCTTTAAATATTTGATTGTGTGATTAAATGTGGTCTGCCTTTATTTAAAAAAAAAATATAGTGCCCTGCTTAACTACAGGCTGTGTCTGGTATTGCAACTCTATACAATTGAGCTGCAATGAGAACCTTTCTTCTCATCTTAGTGCCCGCTGCTCAATGTGTAATTTTGCTTTCACCTTTGGACTGCTCTATCGGGCAGCCTCTGCTCCTTCTTTGTGGTCTGCTGTCCCCTACTGCATGCTGGTCCTTGCAGATTTAAAGGGCCAATGTATTCCCCCTTTATCTATGGCAGCACTTCATCTACTATTTAAAGAGACATCTCCCTTAGTTCTATTTAGATGTTTTTCACCTGACTTATGGCTTTTTTAGATATCAGAAATGTCTGATAGGTGTAGGTCCACCTTCAGGACCTGCACTTATCTTAAAGGGGTTTTGCCACAATCTAATGTTGAAGTGGGATCCTCCAAAATGGGTATTTAATTACTTTTCTAAACATATGTGATTATAAAAATTATAGCCTGTGAGAGCTACAGCCTGACTTAGATGCCCTTTGTTTCCTGACTGTTTACATTAGCTACGACCAGGAGCTGACAGGAGCTGATCTGGCCGACAACTTATCTGATTGCAGGGCACATGAATGAGCTTTGAAGAGATGGGAGAAAAGAGCCTGTGTCTTTTGTATAAAGAATCCACTGGTTATAATGGAATTATCTGAGTAAACATGCAGACGCTCCCTGGCTCCCTGCTCAGCCCTCCTTCCCCATCTGCAGCAGTCTGTGAATGAACAAAAGAACACTGCCTGCTTGGAACTTATCTTCTCTCCTGAGCAGATAAGTGGGAGAAACAAAACCTGTAGAGCTTATGCACAATACAGTTCTCCTCTGTGGTTTAGCCAAACAATGTTTACTCAACTACAGAGACTGAGTATCAGGAACGTGCATGGGAGGTGGAGCGATGACATCACAGAGGAGGTACTTGTCTTTTTAAACACAGAAACACAACGCCCCTTTTCTCAAGACTTTAGATCAGACTATCAGCCTGTTAGGTGAGAAAATCACTTCTTGGCAAAACCCTTTTTTTTTTTTTTTTTTTTTAAACAATGTTTTTTATTGAGAAGAATGATGGTACAACAATCATAACAAACATCAATACACATAACCAAGTATTGAGCAAATGTACACAGTCTGTTGTGAACCTGACAAGTCTCTATAAGATCATTCTTCTCAAACTTTTTGCAATTGTAAAACCTCTTTAAGAATGGACTTCTATGGGAGTTCCAAGTATAACCGTGCAGTGTACTTGGTTGTCCGCAAAGCTCCCATTGAAATGAATATAGAGCAGCACATCAGCGCAAACTCCTCTCTGCTCTACAGGGAGACTTTTGGGGTGCCCATTCCCAAGATAGGTGGAGGTCCCGGAAGTGGAATCGGCACCTATCATCCTATTGATATGTCATAAATCTTTAAGATGGGAACACCCCTTTAACTGTTGTTCAGCTTTTTGCTAGTGTATCTGTCATATTGCATCTTGTCTAAAGGCTTGAGGCTTGTCTAAATGTTGTTGAGCAAACTTTAACACGCTTGAGCATGCTTTTTATTCAGCAATGGAGTCTTGTGTGGTGAGCGTGCATACAGATCATGGAGGCTGAGTGCATTACCTATTGTTGTACTTGCTGATTTCAGGTTTTTCTGGAGCTCTCCACAGGTGGTCCTTGGCTCCTGGGAAATTCTTCTGATAATTCTTTTCACTCCTCTGTATGAAATCTTGCGGGGAGCACCGGGTCGTGGCCTGCTTATGGTCAAATGATGTTCTTTCCACTTCCGTATTATTGCCCTAAGGCTATTTTCACACGGCGTATTTGGGCACGTATTTCAGCCCGTAATTCGCGGCGTACTGCGTGAATTACGGGCTGAAATCAGTCCCAGTCATTACGGTAATCCACAGTTCTCATAGAGAACTATGGATTATGTCTCCACTCCCCGCTCGGCGAATCCGCCGCGGGGGGAGAAAGTGATATGTCATTTATTAGCGGCGTTTACGCGCCGCTATTAATGATAGTCCCCGCCCCCGCTCCCGCCCCACGGCGTAATTACGTCCTGCAATTATGCCGTGTGAACATAGCCTAACACTGCTCACTGAAAGCTTCAATAGTTTAGAAATGCTTCTGTAACCAATGCCATCAGTGGATTAGATGGGTTGTTATCTGCATTTGATCAGAGTTTCATGTCAATAGCGCCTCTGGAAATATATTCACTTAGAAAATTGGTGACATGTAAAATTTTTATTTCACCCGTTTTATAAATATATCCTATGTGAAATTAATGGGGCTCATATATGAAAGCAGTTGTGTCAGAACACCGGTGCACAACATTTATCATCATGTTTTAGACAGTTTCTAGCCACTTCTATGCCTCGTCTGACAAAAGGGGTATGGCTTTGTTAAAAAGGGTGTGGCTTTGTGGAAAGGGCATGGCTTACTTATGACACTGTGCGCCACATTTTTTCTGCAGGTAGTGGCGTAAAGTAAGGTGTAAACTTAGATTAGACAGTTCTACTCTGTGCCATATTCATCAGCACTATGATAAACGTGGTGCATTGTAAGACTTTCTGTAATGGCTGGGTTAGTGGATCCTTTGGAGCACCCCAAGTGGTGGTATTAGCCTCCCCGGAGAGCAGAGTGTAAGTAGGTCCCAGTATTCACCAGAGCCCACCACAAGGCTTGATGCTGTAGGAGGCCACCAGGTCGCTACCCCTGACGTGACTTGCTTGCGGTAGCAGCCGGGGTGCAGCATGGTACATAATCTTCAGGCAAGTCATGGGACAGGCAAGAAGGTCAGGACAGGCAGCAAAGGTTCGTGGTCGAGGTACGGAGACAACGGATACAGTATATCAGAACACAGACTAAGGAAAGCTTTCTCACAAGGCACAAGGCACTATTGATCTGGAAAGGGAGTTAAAGGGGTTTTGCCACGATCTCATTTCATACCTCCTGTATCCAGCTCTTCAGCTCTGTGTGCTCAGAAGGGGGCGTGTGTGATTTGTTTGAATTGCAGATCATGTGACCCAGCAGGCTGACATCACCAGGCCTTTCCTCTTTGTAGTCAAAGAAAGGTCTGTTTATGTAAAAATTTGTAAGTAGCTACAATGTAGCTCAGAGGTAACACTTTTGCTTTACAGCACAAGGGTCCTTGGTTCAAATCCCTGCAGGAACTTAACCTGTGGATTTTTTTCTCTTTATCAATGCACAAACCTGATTGAGGTTTCTTTTTTTATTTGCACTGTTTGACATATTACTAACTAGTCCAAAGGACAGAAGTAGAGTGACAGCACCCGGGGTTTGAACACTCAGTAGCTGCCTGAGAGGAGAGGTGATGTCTGAGCATGTGCGACCAGGACTGAGGAGCTCTTGTCCTTGGTCGTATCCTCTGGAGACGAGCTGTAAACAATGGATCACTAGAGGAGCAGCTAAAACAAAAATGGTGCAGAATTTTTAATAATGCTGGGAAGACAACGAGGAGCGAGGGGAGATGAGTTGTACCGGCAGGGACCCTGGCCGCAAGTGGATACGGTTGCGCCTGTGACCCACATTGTGGACCACGTGGGCACCCTTAACACTGTCTAGTTTAACTTTACACTTTTTAAGAGTTAGACAGTATTGATAAATATGCCCACTGCGTGCAGGTAGGGGCAGATAAATCATTTGTGTAGCCTGTGGGCTGCACAGGGATCCATTAGGTCAGGGAGCCTGCTATCACCATAAACCACCTTTCTAGGGTACTGTCTTGCATGTAGGGACTCAGTTAATAAACTTCATGGCTGCTTATTATTAGAAAGACACCAGGGACGCTATGATGAGCTATTGGGAAACAAGTGGCCCATAGACTGTTCATGTACAGGATTCCATTTGTCTGATTTATACGGTTCACATAAACCTAACTTAGCCTCACAAGTTCATCAACCTCTATTACATGTTATCTTAATATGACCCGAAGTGAACTAGAGTCTGTGGTGTGAAGTCAGGTAAGTCTAGGCCCAAATCCAAAATGTCTGAACTCAGAAATGGCTTTTTAGGGCACTGGTTTAACCTTAACTGGTCGACCTTCTTATGGAATTTTATTTATACTAAAGGGTTGTTCCCAGAATCTCACTGCTCCTCTGCAGGTTGGCTCATAGATCTGTATTTGGAACTCCCATAGAACAGAATGGAGAGTAGTGCGCATGCGCGACCAGTTTTCCATTGTGAGATAAGACTTTGGGCTCGTCCCCACGATAGATGTGGGTTTCGGGGGTGGGACACGCATTTTTCACACTTTGATGTCATATGCTATCGATATGCCAACAATGTGCACGGTGGGAAAAACCTAGCAGGGTGTTGCTATACAGTGCAGCTCCCAAAATGAAGAATACCGAAACAGATACTGACACATAAGGGAATGGTGGAAAATTTCAGCCTTAAAACCTGTGCCTGCTGTATTGCAAATGTATCCTGCATGGCCCCCATTCAAATGAAAGGATATTCAGTTGCTTTAAAGGGAACCTGTCCCATAGTTTATGCCCCCCTTGCTGAGGACAGCACAAGCTAGTGTCAGACCTGCTGTTTCCAGTGCTGTGTTCCTTATTCTGTAAGCTGCTGGAGTTTTCGAGTATTTAATGCTCAAATCTGCAGTTTTCAGCCAGAAAAGAGTCATAAAAAGAGTGTTTTTTTCATACCCTCGACGTGGCAAGTGGGCCTATACGTTTTGATCAAAGAGTATACCAAGAACCTCCTGTTCGTTTTTTATATAGTTTTGCTGAGAAGCATTAGATAAACGTATATTTTGAGGATGTGCGGTTCATGCCTCTCCCCTCCATGTTTGAATATATATGTCTATTTCTTTGCACACATGGACCAGCACTCCTCCCCATTTGGCCTAGGTGTTTTTAATTAGCAGTAGTCTGTATAAGGGTTAATGCCCTGTTTCTTGCAGTCTGTATGCAGGGAGCCCTGGGAAGGTGAGCAGTGTCTACCTTTCCTTTAGCGGTGGTGGTGCTGTGTGGCGGCCATTGCTGCTGTGATGCTGTGCTGGTGCGATCCAGAGCCAGGGGGCTAGGTCTGGCAGCAGTGGTGCTGTTGGGCCACTGGGCTGTGCCCAGGCCCGGACTGGCCATAGGGCAAACCGGGCATTTGCCCGGCGGGCCGCTGGGGTCCGGGCCGCAGGGCCGGCTCGGATCGCCCGCCGAGGGGACCAGTGTTTTCCCCCGGCAGGCCCCGAGTCGCGGCACCTGTCTGTGGCGCTACAGGGGCCGCAATGGTCGCATTAGCGACCGGACCGCTGTGGCAGGGGACCGACAGGCCCCCATCGCCACACAGCTGCACGGCCGGGTCACCGACCCATCCATGCAGCCATCACGGCCGCCGCCTGCACCGCGCGGTGCAAGCAGTGGCCGAGGCTGAACATCTAGGATCTACTGATCCCGTCTGTCAGCTCCCAGCAGGCCGCGGGGCAGGCGCGCGATGTGATGACGTCATCGCGCGCCCGCTCCGCGTCCCGCACACTGCTGCCGGCGGCCTCCGGGAAGAAGACAGAAGAGGAAGCAGAAGCAGAGACTTCAGGTAAGTATAGTTTTTACTTATTTTTTAAAAACTACTGCCCTGGCTACCTGTCCTGGCTACTTATATACCAGCCCTGGCTACTTATATACCAGCCCTGGCTACCTGTCCTGGCTACTTATATACCAGCCCTGGCTACCTGTCCTGGCTACTTATATACCAGCCCTGGCTACTTATATACCAGCCCTGGCTACCTGTCCTGGCTACTTATATACCAGCCCTGGCTACTTATATACCAGCCCTGGCTACCTGTCCTGGCTAGTTATATACCAGCCCTGGCTACCTGTCCTGCCTAGCTATATACCAGCCCTGGCTACCTGTCCTGGCTAGCTATATACCAGCCCTGGCTACTTATATACCAGCCCTGGCTACCTGTCCTGGCTACTTATATACCAGCCCTGGCTACTTATATACCAGCCCTGGCTACCTGTCCTGGCTACTTATATACCAGCCCTGGCTACTTATATACCAGCCCTGGCTACCTGTCCTGGCTAGGTATATACCAGCCCTGGCTACCTGCCCTGGCTAGCTATATACCATCCCTGGATACCTGTCCTGGCTAGCTATATACCAGCCCTGTATACCTGTATACCTGCCCTGCCTATCTATATACCAGCCCTGGCTACCTGTCCTGCCTAGCTATCTACCAGGTCTGGCTACCTGTCCTGCCTAGCTATATACCAGCCCTGTCTAGCTATATACCTGCCCCGCTTAGCTATATACCCTCCCTGGCTACCTGTATACCTGCCCTGCCTAGCTATATACCAGCCCTGTATACCTGTATACCTGCCCTGCCTAGCTATATACCAGCCCTGGCTACCTGTATACCTGCCCTGACTAGCTATATACCTGCCCTGTCTACCTGTATACCTGCCCTGTCTAGATATAAACTGCCTGTCTAGCTACTTACCTGCCCTGTCTACCTGTATACCAGCCCTGTCTAGCTATATACCTTCCCTGTCTAGCTGTATACCTGCCCTTTCTAGCTGTATACCTGCCCTGGCTACCTGTATACCTGCCCTGCCCAGCTATATACCAGCCCTGGCTACCTGTATACCTGCCCTTTCTAGCTATATACCAGCCCTGGCTACCTGTATACCTGCCCTGTCTAGCTATATACTGCCCTGTCTAGCTGTATACCTGCCCTGTCTAGCTGTATACCTGCCCTGTCTGCCTATATACCTGCCCTGTCTACCTGTATACCTATCCTGTCTAGCTATATACTGCCCTGTCTAGCTATATACCTGCCCTGTCTAGCTATATACCTGCCCTGTCTAGCTATATACCTGCCCTGTCTAGCTGTATACCTGCCCTGTCTGCCTATATGCCTGCCCTGTCTGCCTATATGCCAGCCCTGTCTACCTATAAGTGGCCCTGTCTATATACTGGCCCTGCCTGGCTACATACTAGCACTGCAGGCTACATACTGGCCCTGCCTGGCTACATACTGGCCCTGCCTGGCTACATACTGGTCCTGACTGCCTACATACTGGTCCTGACTGCCTACATACTGGCCCTGGCCCTAGCTGGCTAATTACTGCCCCTGGCCCTAGCTGGCTAATTACTGGCCCTAGCTGGCTAATTACTGGCCCTACCTGGCTAATTACTGGGGGCAGCCCAAGCTACCTGGCTGATTACTGGGGGCAGCCCTAGCTACATGGCTGATTACTGGGGGCAGCCCTAGCTACATGGCTGATTACTGGGGGCAGCCCTAGCTACATGGCTGATTACTGGGGGCAGCCCAAGCTACCTGGCTGATTACTGGGGGCAGCCCTTACTACCTGGCTAGTTACTGGGGGCAGCCCTTACTACCTGGCTAGTTACTGGGGGCAGCCCTAGCTACCTGGCTAGTTAGAGGGGTAGGCCCTGTCTACCTACCTAATGGGGGTCTACCTATTTACATGCCACTTATCTGACATGTTTTAATTTCTAATTTTTAGGGTCTAACATACGCTGTTTGGGGAATTGATAGGAAAGTGCTGGAAAGGAGAGGAGTCTAAGATGTATTTGTGGTAAATTCTACAGGGACGAGTAGTGGCCACTAGAAGAAGAACATTGCATGCTGAACCGGACAGAGAAAGAAATGGAAGGGAACGACTCATCAGGGATGACGTCATGGAGGTTTGGGCCAGAAGGAGACGAAAAGGAGAAGAGAACAACTCCCATCAGAGATGACGTCTCCTGTGAGTCCCTGCTGTCAGGGGTCATTTTACTTCTGTGTTGAGTCAGTGCTGTGTTCATGTGATGGTAACCTGAGCTGGTGATGTGATTGGTGGGGTTGTAGGTTATGTTGGTGCTTATGTAGTGTCAGTGCGGGCTTGTCCCTGATTGTAAAGTGCACACCTGACTCTGTGATGAGGGGTTTCTCTGCACCACTGTTTCTTTCTTGCTTGTGTGTAGGGGCCTCTCACACGGAGCGTTTTTTTTTTGGCATTTTTTGTGTAGAAATGTACAGCATTAACTGCTCTGCCTTTCTGCACAAAAACGCACCAAAAACGCTCCGTGTGAAAGCAGCTTTATAGTGTAGTTTAATTTTAGAAAGTGGCGGGGTGCGAGAACAAGGGACATTTTGTAAGCGGATAGTGTATGTGGGCTGCTGGGGGCTTTGTGCCAGGGCTGATTTTTATTCCCAGTCCGGCCCTGGCTGTGCCCCTCATCTGTGTGGTTTTTGCCGCGGTGGTGGCCGCCATGCAGTGTTACCCCCATTTAGTGTAGGGACCCACTTAATAGAGGTCGCCTCGACATGGCAAGTGGGCCTATACGTTTTGATCAAAGAGTATACCAAGAACCTCCTGTTCATTTTTTTATATAGTTTTGCTGAGAAGCATTAGATAAACGTATATTTTGAGGATGTGCGGTTCATGCCTCTCCCCTCCATATTTTTTCATACCCCGCCCATCTGAGGCTAGCCCCGCCCACCTCAACTAATAAACCTATTACTTTGAATAGGTATAACCATGTGAATAGCTGCCAGATGGGCGGTGCTAGCCTTTGGTGGGCGGGGCTAACACCTGCTCATGAATAAGATTTGAGCATTAAATACATGAAAACTACAACATCTTACAGAATAAGGGGCACAGCGCTGGAAACAGCAGGTCTGACACTAGCTTGTGCTGTCCTCAGCAAGGGGGGCATAATCTATGTGAATCTCTTTAAGTTTGCCGATGTAAGCTCTATTCTTTGACTTCCATTTATGATGTCCATATGCCCTAGCAGGACACCTAGAAAAGGTTTGGCCAGATAGGTGGCATCCAAAGACGCTTCTGGGCCCCAATGCAAGAATAGTTCCATGGTCCCTACCAGCAGTGTAACAAAAATTTATAGAGCGCCATAACCAAATGACATGGCCCTCACCACTTTATAACAGGAAACTGAGGTAGCAATGAATAAAGGTATAAATAATAGTGCCATTTATAAGAGAACATACATAGCAGTGCTAGATAGCATAGAGACACCAGTCCTTACGAAAAGTGTAGAGGTCATTCAACATAAAATATTAACTGGTTCTGGTACGAACATTGTATGTTGAAACCAGAACTCTATGGAAAACTGGTAATTGATTCCAAAGCCCCAAAATGTCCCCAACATAATGCAACATAGAGATTAAAGAAAATTAAGCAGATTCTGATCCAGATAAAGCGCATCCTTCAGTATAACATCAGAAAAAGCTGCTGGGAAAATGGAAATCACTTTCTATGAGAGGACAGGACTTCTCTGGGTAAAGGACTTTATACCAATGGACCCGAAATTGGGGGGCCCTCCACTGGTGCCCCAAAGGAAACCCCGATTCTGGACAGTAAGAGAGTCAGGCTGTATAAGCATGGACCAGAAATCACTGCAACACCTTTCAAATACATTTTAAGAAAAGTACAGGCATGTGTGCCGACTGTTGTAGAGAGGGGTATAGCCCCCCCAATCCGCTGCACCTCATAATACATGTAAGAGCAGAAAAGGACATGTTACCGCATCTACTGTAAGAGGCGCTATAGAAAAATCACTGCATACGCTGCCCTGTACAAGGTTTTCAGAAAAAAATTCCCTAAAATTGGTTTGGGTCTTTCCCTCAAAACAATGAGCTGTAGTCAGCGGTTGGGAAGTGTAAGATGAAATTTGTTTCTCTTTTTTCGCTCCCCGGTGGTATCTAATTTGGGAAAAAACCATTGTCTTGCCTTCCTCCCACCCATATATTTAATGTTTCATTTCATTTTTTTTTCCCTTTAATTTTTTCTGTTTCTTCTCCAACCCTTTATATAATCTAACGGGCATGTCTCTTTGAAAATCACAATATTTTTCATGAACTTTTTAGTAATAAATTTAGGGAATGTCGCTACCAAGGGCGATCCCAAAACAAATAAATCTCTTTAAAAGAAATTCCTCATTTTAGGCATGTATTATTATTCTCTGCTCAAAGGGTTTGGCTATAACAAACATTGATGCAAGGGGAGCCCCATTTTAGATTGTCAGACCTGCAACCCATCTCCCCGGGGGGTCCCCCCAAAACTCTTCGTTTGAATGGGGGTAGTGACGGCAAAAAGGGCCGCACTTCATATTTTTTTCAATAGGGTTCCGAGTAAGGGGGGGGGGTTGATTCGGCAGTATTTTGGAAACTCCAATTGAAAGAATGGGGTGATCCGAATTGTGGCAACTTCTCCATAAAGACTAGGGAGTTTCAGGGGCTTGTTCTGGAGATAGGTGCAGTTCTCAGAGTTGGGACCCGCACCTAATAATATGCCATCAATGTTTGTGATGCCAAAATCCCTTTAAAGGCCTTGTCCCAAGGCAGGGTTCCACCGGATTTCAGGCGGGTTTTTAAAACTTTTCAAACCCGGGGGAAAATTTTTTAAAATGGACCCAGGAAAAAAACCATGGTGGTTTTTCAAGTCAGGCGACCCGAAAAAAAATAAAACAATTTTTCTTGGGTTTTGGGCGCAGAAGAACATTTAT